>BROG01001318.1:32500-42500 GCA_030159075.1 Atrina japonica | reverse complement strand
TTATTTGACTTATTTTTCTGTTTCTATTTGATATGTTTAAATTCTATTCCTTGATAATTGAATTTTGTAAATATCAGACTTTTTTCAAACAAATTCATGATTTCAAATGTCCCTTAAATATCATATTTCAAATTCGTTATCTTATCTTACTGTATACCTGGACATTTTCGCCACTGCTTATTTTCGCCCTTTTATAAAAAAAATCCACCGTATCCACCTATCTTACATTCACTGTACAGTAACCGGGCACTATCACATATAGTATCGATGACGTTATCCAATGAAATTCCTTCGATTTATCATGTGATGTACTATACCTTTTCAATGGCAGGTCTACTTTTTATTATCGATATATTATCGATGACTATTTGCATTATATTTACCAGGAAATGTTTTCATTGGCAACATCGTTGGGACATACGCTGACAACAGACTAGTCAACTATGTTGGAATTGCAGGTTCTTATGGAGCGTTTTCCGATTTTGTTTACATCACCGACAAGCATAGATGGTTAGGTCCTTTGAGGTACTACGGTCAGTATTTTTTTCACTCTGGTCAGTATTTTTTGTAGATTTACACAGGCAGTATATCCAGTAGATAAGGTATATATCAGTTTAAGATATGACATGCAAATAATCGTTAGATTCATGTTTTAACATTAAATCAGATTTTTTTTCTATCGAGTGGAAGGACCTTTTCCAAGCATTTACCAGATATCTATCTTATGACAGCTTGACTGTTTTTCTAGATATGACTTTTTCTTGCCCCTCCCTCATTTGTTTTCCCCAAACTACACACCTTGCAATATTTATAAGTATTGACATATATGATCCCAATCCACTAACATATATTGCTTTATCTCATATAAAACCTGTCTCTGCAAAATGTATCGTATTTTATAAAACAGATAATTTTATGGACATAACTTATGCTCATTGAATATATCTTATATCTATTAAATATTTTCAGTTATTCCCATTTGGTACGGTTTTGTTAAACCATTCATCAGACCTTTTCATGCCGAGATCACATTATACACAGCGTAAGTATTAATGTTATCAGAGTTATGATAAAAGGTTATGCTTGAAACAATGGGGGTTATTTTTAGTGGGGTTACAGTAAGGGTTATGCTTGAAACAATGGGGGTTATTATTAGTGGGGTTACGGTAAGGGTTATGCTTGAAACAATATTTTTAGGGGGTTACATATTATGCTTGAAACAACAGGGGTTATGATTAGTAAGGGTTATGCTTGAAACAATGGGGGTTATTTTTAGTGGGGTTACAGTAAGGGTTATGCTTGAAACAACAGGGGTTATGATTAGTGGTCTTACGGCAAGGGTTAAGCTTGAAACAATGGGGTTATGATTACTGGGGTTACGTTAAGGGTTAAGCTTGAAACAATGGGGGTTATGATTAGTTGGCTTACGGTAAGGGTTAAGCTTGAATGGACGGGGATTATGAATAGTGGGCTTACGTTAAGTTTTATGCTTACTGTTGATATCCATACTGAAAAAGTGAAGGAAAAAACGTGGGTTATAATAAAGTGGAAAAGATCGACCGGCCTTATGCAAGTAATTTCCCCACATAATCTTGATAGTACGTGTTGATAATCGAATCTGCACTGACTAATGGTGACAAATCTACATGTAGTTACTTGATGAACTACTGTTAACACTCAAATAAAGATACGCTATCGTATCATTGTTTTATTGTATTGTTGTTTAACGTCCCAATCAAGAATCTTTCACTCATGTGGAGACGTTACCAATGCCGGTTAAGGCCTTCAAAATGTGGCCCCATGCTCGGCACTTACGGTCACTGAGCAGTGAGGGTCCTTTAACGTGCCAACACCTACTGTGACACGGGACTTCGCTATCTACTGTCTCATCTGAAGGACAAGAATCTGAGCTGCCGCCGGTGTCGTATGATAATCGGTTCGTCCACAAAATGTGCCCGGCCGAACCGATAATGTTAACATCGATACAGCGGTAAATAATAATTTCTAAAGAAACATACATAAAATAAACTTGAAAGTTCGATTTTGAAGTAAAGTGAAAAACTGCGTTAAGGTTATTCCGATATAGAATTTGTACTTTGCATATATAAAATAAGTCTTTCGAGGCATGGCGGGATTACCTTTTGCAGGAGTATGCAGACCTATGGCTTCCTTATCACCTGTTGACAGAATTATTTAAAACTTAAAACCCATTCTGTTGTTTTGTCTTAATTGCTATCACACGTTTTAATATATGAGAGGATGTTATAACAGTTTCCATTGTTTACACACATTTCTTAAAAATCTGGAATATAAAGTTATGTGTCGCAGTCAGTTTTGTTTCATATTCAAGCACCACAATACATATTGATATCAAAGGAAAAAGAAGATAATGTTTATTTTGCTAACTAAATGCCTCATTTCTATCTTGAGATGCTCATTCATAATTCTGTTCAATATTTGCTTTCACCTTCTTGCGCTTAAACTGAAATTTTAATCAAATTAAAATATAGCAAATGACACATGCTAAATATGACAGAAAAACACACACGTATACATATATACACTTAAAAACGAATCATTCCATAGGGTTATAGACGTCTCCAACCTGAAGCTTTTTCCCGTCTATTGTCCTTAGCGTGTCTCAGGTGTACTACCTATCATAGACTATGAATTATATGAAACAACACATAAAGAGGCGTCTTGACATAAAACAGCCAATCTATTTTGGTAAATGGAAACCGCTTAATATATTTTATGATTTTGAAACTCGCAGTATTTTCAGTATATTACAATGGTTAAAATACATGTAAATAAATAGGTCTGTGATGAAAAACATTTCACCCTTTTTAATTTTCTTTTCTTTCAAGATTTTTCCCGTACCGGAAAGTTAACATTTTCGTGCTGTCGGACACATTATCTGACCGGACCGATTCTTTTACAGGGACAGAATATTACAGAGACCCGGACCAAAAATGTTAACATTTTCTGTCCGGCCGGACGCATTTTGATGCTGGACCTATTATTATACGACACAGGCTGGGCTTGAATTCACGACCTCATGATCACGAGTTGAGCGCGCTACCGACTGAGCCAGTATATTTGCATGTACTCGTATGGTAGCTAATATAAAGCATAAGTTCCAAAGGTTTAACAAATACATGTGTGTTAGGATAAGTGAAAACATGAAATATGGAAAATCCAGCACTGGGATCAGGTGCTATTAATGAATTAGTATTCCATGATATTTGTTTATCCTTGCTCGTGGTGAATGAAAATCATTTTTCACAGGTTGTTTCACTTTTGACACCAGCAGTTATTATAAATGTTGAGAGGAATCAACGTCACATTAACTCATTGACCACTGAGAAATAATGGACTCTTCTATAAATCAATGACTTACACCAGTCTAAATGTGTCTTTAGGGGTAAATGAGTTAGTATAAATGATAAATATAAATCACTGACACTAAACATTTGTTTCTGAACATGATGAAACATATGAACTTATCGTCGTTGGACACCTGTGATAATAAACAAGAACATTTGAACGGAATTTTATTCAACCTACATTTTACGTGAACAAATGCAACACGTGATAATATCAACCTTATAATTTTACAATAATGGCCAAAAGAAATTTTCGAGACGACCGTATCTGTCAATAAGACTTAATTAGTTGAGCTCGAATCTACTATCAATTTGTACTTCGGAATGAAAAAAGGTATCATACAAAACGTAAATGTATTGTCACATCCGTCTTAAAGTACCCACTGTCAAAAGATATTTCTTATATAGATATTACGCCAAACCGAAAATGTATTATTTCAGCGTTACAGAAACAGAGAACAGTCGGGAACAAATCGAGGGTGAGAAAGAGGTATTGATAGAGGGCAAAAAATTAACAGGGGTCAAGACGTACTCAAAGGATCATGGTGGGTATACATATAATTCACAAACAATTCAGGAATATACATTGCACGCCAAATTCCAATTGATAAAAAATTGCCTTTTAACAAATAAATTCTAATTTTCGATTAAAAAATCAAGTTTGCTAAGAAGACTTAACAGTCAAAAAAGTATTGCTATTTAAATTTGTTACACAGTTTTGATATTCAGATTCAAATCTAGAAAACACTTGTTTAACTGAGAAAAACATTGATGTTAATATAGCACAGTTTATCTAAGATTTCCAGAATCAATAATCGTTAAGAATTTTGACGACATCAATTGTTATTCAAAAAGAAAAACAACAATACTTCAAAGGATTCCTATAGGGAGTAATAATAAAGGTTGATGGTACTGGTTACTTTAGGTATCTCCATGTTGAGGTACTTCGGCTGGTTTATCACACTAAAAAAATAGGGATATTTTATTTTAGTTTTAGCCGTTTATTTTCGTAATTCACATAGACATTATCAATCCCTCTTAACTACTTTTAAGCATAAAAACGCGTTAATGTGTTATCTGTTTATATTTTCGAAAAGGGTATAAGGAGCCGTCGATATAAGATAATAAAAGTAGGCCAATAACGTTTCTTGTTATGAAGCAATAGAATAAAACTTTGTTAATATAAGCATTAATTTTTTTTTTAGTTGTGATTGAACGAAAATTAACAGACATCGGCCCTTTCAATGGAAACCTGTATGATAGTAAACAGAAAAGACTTGTATGGAACAAGCCATTTGAATTGCCTGGTCATGTTTTTACGTGCGTTTTCGTAAACGAAACCATGACAGAGTTAAAATTGTTAGAACGTCTGAAAGAAGTTTTGGAGCTAGCAGATAAAAGTGTGAGTTTGTAGTCATATTTCGTATTAATTGTAGTATCTATCTATCTATTTATTTATCTATCTGTCTGTTTGACTTCTGATCTATCTATCTATCTGTCTATTCATACATTCATCTGTCCGTCCGTCTCTCTCTCTCTCTCTCTCTCTCTCTCTCTCTCTCTCTCTCTCTCTCTCTCTCTCTCTCTCTCTCTCTCTCTCTCTCTCTCTCTCTCTCTCTCTCTCTCTCTCTCTCTTAAGCACTGTTTTAACTGTTGTATTGGTTATATTTTGGTACACTTTGACAGGATGAAAGTTACTCTGAAAATGTGAATACTCGAGGAGTTAAAATAAAAGTCAATGTTGACTGGGAACCTGATGAGAGCACAGTTGATTTTTTAAAACATCGTCTTCACATCGACGGAGAAATACACGAAATTAAAGACTTGGAGTTGCAATTTTGGTAAGTAGAAACAGTTTTCATTGGATAATATATTAAGCGCATGGAATTCGAGAATCTCGAGAAAATGCCAATCGAGAATGGACTGTAAATACGTGTATATAAGGTAGCAGTATTACAGGACTAATACTCCCAGCTAAAGTAACTCCTTTCGTAGATAACGTTAAGATATAAACAATCTCAGATACCAAAGTATAAATCTCCAAGATGCCCAGGATACAGATACAAATCTGGTAAAAATGGACAAACACCGGACCTCTGGAAATAAAGAGGTGGGATCAGGTGCCATGGAGGAGCAAGCATCCCCTGTCGACCGGAACACCCGCCGTGAGTACACAGGCAAATCCAAATGAAATACGTGAGGAACAAATCCTCGTCACAATTGGTACAGACGTCTCAACAACGGCCATCGAACAGGCGAATATTGGATTCGACAGCTTGGCACTGCGTACCGTTATGGATGTAATGACAGTATTCAGAGTGTCGGCAATGTACTAACCTCAATGTAATGTAACTTTTGAATATTAACTGAAGACGTAAGTGAAGTCTTGGACAGCATTCATACAATATACCTAATATATATGATGCCACTTTTCGTCACATCAGGTCTCCGTCGCTTTGGAGCAGGTCCTATTTGATTTCGTTTGAATTTCTTCATGAACGTTTTCAGAAAGCAAGGTAAAACACCTTCTCTGATTCTCCAACTTTAGAATAAGCACTGTACATGTTTACGTGTCATACCTACTGTACTGTTGCCCTGCACAGAGTGTTGAGATCCACACATCTAACGGACGATCATAATTCTTAATATAAGTGACTCTTTCTAAAACTCGAATATTCAAACAATGATATAGACGCTTTAAATATTGGAACTGTTTTTAATCACATCAAAGTTCAGTCCAGTGTTCCTCCATATGTTATATTGAAGACCATGCCTTGTATTCCATATAGTTTCACACTTACTCTTGTATCCATACAACTTAATCAGTAACAGGGGTTTTGGAGTGCCAGGATGTCGACCATTTTCTACATACATCCGTTACATGTTGATTTTTTAAAATCAAATGTGACGTGGATTTATTCCAGACTTATTTCATTTGAATTTGAATCGCGGCGGCTGTGAACGGTTAACAGAGGATTCTTACTCTTAAATGGCACCTGATCCCACCTCAGGATTTCCATAGGTGTGTGCTTGTTTTATATTCACCAGATTAGTATTTTGTATCCTGGACATCCTGAAGATTTATACTTTCATACCTGTGCTTTTATTAATATGATTTAAAGTATTAAAATCTAACTAAATTACCTTTTGTATTATCTTTTCAGGTTACATGACAAGGTTGTCCCGATTTTCTCAAGTTATTTGTGATGTATGAAGGAAGAACCATTGCTAACCCCAGATATATCGGATATATATTTTTCTGGCTATTTTATTTTATAAAACATTAAAACATACTTACATTAATCATATAGAGGACCTGATATTCATATATCTAAATATGATTGTTCTATAAGACGTAGGATGTGTTTTTATTCTGTGTTGGAATATTTGGAGAGAGAGAGAGAGAGAGAGAGAGAGAGAGAGAGAGAGAGAGAGAGAGATCCTAGAATTTCATGATGTTTAAAGTGTCTGTTGAGTTGCAATCTTGTAAAATAATTTTATCAAATCCAGAATAATATGAGTTTTGACTCACCCAAAGGAATTACAGTAGACTAAATGGTGGTTTATATAGGTAAAATGTATCCAGTTTACCTTACTGTATATATGGTTATCCATCTGAGATTTATACTCATTTTACAGTGCTTTCAATACAACAATAAAGGACAGAATTAGTTATGGTTTTAATAAATTTCAACTTCAACCCAATAAAATGATACCCTATTTGACATCCAAATGTGAACAAAATATTAAACTAGCGAAGGCATGACATTTCTGCAAAATAAAGAAATTATACTGGTAAATTCTACAGAGACGGTGCCGATATAAGCATGTACTATAACTCGAAATGCTGGACAATACTAAAATATAATAAATCAAGGTGCTACAGACAATTTATATCATTGTTATATTTCATGTTGTTCCAATGCTTTCATTTCTCTATATTGACTCCCATCTCGGCATCTTGCTTTTTAAATGTATACTCGTCTTCCACCTGGTTATTTCTTAGACCCAATCTTCCTTTTCTGTCAGATTGCATTTGAGATGCTCTCCCGAATCTTGGTAGTCGTAACCTCCGATATAACAATGGAGATATCTAATGATTGCAATTTTTTGATAGCCGTCTTAAGTAAAAATGAAGTACCAATGGGTAATCGAAACTACTCCAAGTCCATTAGACAACGACAACTTGGATTTACAAATGGTCTCAACAATTATAAATCACAAACGGGACGGGACCAGGTGTCCAGAAGGAGGCAGCGTCCCAAATTAGTATGTCACGCCCGTAGCAAATGCTACGTGCAAACCTCTTTAGTTCGGTGAAAAGGTCAAGCTCGGTGAAAAGGTCATCTGTTTAAGATATGATCGGTGAAAAGGTCAAGCTCGGTGAAAAGGTCATCTGTTTAAGATATGATCGGTGAAAAGGTCAAGCTCGGTGAAAAGGTCATCTGTTTAAGATATGATCGGTGAAAAGGTCAAGCTCGGTGAAAAGGTCATCTGTTTAAGATATAATCGGTTAAAAGGTCGAGCTCGGTGAAAAGGTCATCTGTTTAAGATATGATCGGTGAAAAGGTCAAGCTTGGTGAAAAGGTATATTGACGTTATTTTGTCAATTAACTATGACAAAGTTCATACATATGTCAATTCCAAATATCCCAGTGAACTACGAAATCAAGAACACACGCCTCATTTTATCTACTGTAGACACAGACGGGAAATTAACAACAAATTTATACGACAAACGCGAAAATTACAGCTTTTCCATTGTAAATTTCCATATTTAAGTAGTAATATCCCTCAATCATCCAAATATGGAGTTTATATATCACAAATGATCAGGTATGCCTGTGCGTGATCAACATATGAACATTTCAAATACAGAGGTAAACTACTCCCTGAAAAATCATTTACGCAGAGATATCGAAAATTACGTTTGATATTTTTTTTTTTTTTGTGCTCAGATATATGGCTCTCAGTGTTTTAATCTAAGCATGATTACTCTAAAGAGGTTAAGGATTTAGTAATTAGTCGATGAGCTTGTATTATGGTGCATATAATACATGTATGAAATAACTATTCTAGTGGTGGGAGCCAGTTCATCATAGCACAGTATTTTGTTTTCTTTATTTCATATTTTCAAATTCACTATAATGATAGATGGAATACATATGTTTTATCTATTTCTGTAATTAAGCAAAGCAAGCAATCAAATGAGATATGTTTGATACGTTTGATATAAACATTTCGCAAATTTTACGGTCAGTATAATAGTCTTGTTTGCGATTACTCTGTTTCACTAAGTGAAATGTTGAGTTGCCTGTTCGATGGCGGTTGTTGAGACGTGTGTACCAATTGTGACGTGGTTTCGTTCTCACTTATTTCATTTTTATTTGACTTTGGACTCAGCGGGTGTGACCGATCGACAGGGGTTGCTTAATCCTCCATGGCACCTGATCCCATCTCTTGATTTCCAGAGGACCGTGTATGTTCATTTTTACTAGATTTGTACCTATATATTGGACATCCTAAATATTTATACTTTGATATGTGAGATATTTTATGTTTTAAGTAGGTAACCTGTGACTTTTACTTCCTATGCACTTTGCGAAGGAAAAAGAAGTGAATAGAATCCGAGAACCAGACCTTCTACTTGCATGTCAAGCACATAACTTATATCAATAAAATATCAAAATATTACACAATAAAAATATTCTTGAAATGTTATATAAATGAATTTTAAATGTATATCATATACCTGTTTAAGTATTTTAAACTTTTATGCATTATGTTTAGTGTTCATGAAGAAATGCGTCGTAATAAATAAATAGACTGTGACCTGTTTGTACCTAACTTATCAATGTTAACTGTTATATAAGCATTTATGTTATCTTTTGACGTAGAATAGGTGTTTAAAAAAGTTTGACTCGCGACTTAAACTGCAGTGATACAATTTGTCCTAACGACATGAATTATTCAGTACAAGTTGGCGGCTACCCCTGTGAGTGTAATCTGACCGACGACGTTGTCTGCTTCACCTCAGAGTCCATTTCAGGTAAGAATCACCATATAATACATTATATTTAATCGAATCTCAGCTTTGTATATATGTGTTGTCAGTGAATTATTTGTATGAACGAAAGGTCAGCCACCCGAATATAGAGCTTGTATACTACATACGCATCGACACGGGGATGCTAACAAAATAGAAATCTGTTATTAATATCCTTGTGTAACTTTGTTTACAGAAATAAAGTGTGTACAGTTATCACGAAAGTATTACAATCAAACTGCATTTAAATATCAAGACAAATATCCAAAATCAAAATTATATGTACTCAGTAATCTTTGACATATTTTTATTCGGTCAGACATGTGTCTGAACTGTACAAGTAATGATGTGTACCCAATGCTACTTATCAAGGACGTATAACATCTATCGATATCAAGAAGAATATAAGTGTACATAGACAAAACTACACATATGTTTCTATTCGTTTCACCAGACTGCACGAAATGCACGAAAACTGCGGATGGATTCAATGAGAGCGTAACTCGATTTGAATTCATCCGCTACAACGATCAAGTGTTGTTTGATTATATGGATAGAAACATGTGTG
>BROG01001318.1:0-27500 GCA_030159075.1 Atrina japonica | reverse complement strand
CATTGCTGTTAAAATGAACATGAAATTTCCATAAACTTCAATGGCTGGAAACCCTTATTGCAATGCCCCAGGGGAAAGAACACGGGGGTTCTGCAAGTAATCTCTCAAAATCATGAGCTACGTTTACGAGAGGAAACATACTTTGTGTTTTTAAACGCGATGTTATTACCAGTCAGCCACAGATAACAGTACCCATATGATTGAGATTTCATGCCCCCTTTGCAAATCTTGATTATTTTTCCTGATCGCTTTAATTATAACAAATATACGCAGTTCAAACAATACATGATGACTTTCAAAGAAGTTTCGCTACATTTCCGGTATAGCGCGTGTATTTCGGAATGACGATCCTTTCGCTATAAAAGATCTGTGAATTATCGGAAAATAAGGCGCCAACGTTTGTATTACAAAATTTTACACTTTTAGATTATCAGTAAAACATTTTTCTTCACATTAGATATCATTTCGCTTTATACACAAGTTACTTTTCCATTTAAGATGGCTCTCCACCATCTCAAACTAGTTCTGTGTTATTAATTCATTCCTAATTCTTAGATCATCCATTTTTATGATCAGACTTTGATAAGTATCAGCATTATTTTCAAGTCACAAGTATACTTTGTGAAACATGTTACGTTATATCATTTTAAAGACAGATATTTAGAATGCCAATTTTTGTAAGTTCAATATAAATGTGAGTAATTATCCACTGTACATAGCAGATTAACTTGAGTATGTGATATTAGCATATATATTCAATGTAAACTGAAATTAACTGAATTGAAAATGATTATTGTATATGTAAAAAATGAAATACTTTGGTAATCAGCTATCAAGATGCATTTATAAATCTAAACTTTGTTTATTAGCATCTATGGATGCCCCTAACGTCACAAATTTATATTATTTCCAAATTATTAGGTTTTCGGTAATTGGAGTACGTGTACATGTAGTTGTCCTTACAACATCGGTATCTATATAGTCGAAAAAGGATGTAGTTATACGTTGATGCAGAATATATCATTCCATACCGTTTCGTAATGAATAGAATATAAAAATTTCAATTTTCTGGATGTAATCTGGTTATAATTGGACAAACATGAGTTTCTGGAAATCAAGAGGTATGGTCAGGTGCCATATGACGTCAATATGTTGATTGGTAGATTTCATTTGGAGATGACACAGACGGAAACTTAAACGGCATAGTCATGTGAAGCTATTTCACATAGATCTCGTGCCCACTTCTATTGTCAAAAATATACCTTTTATGGTCATCTTCAGTATACAGAGTTATAGAAATGGGAAGCAAGTCTGATGTAACTGAGAATTGCATTTCGAAATTACTCAGGTATACCGATTGTATCGCCCCCAGAAATTATGTGCATTCGGAAGTGTGTTATGACGATTAAATAAAAAATACATATCAAAAGTATGATGATCACGAGAGAAAATATACAAATACCTTAATATGAGAGTGTCCATGGAATAGTGTAAGGTAGAAGAACTGCCATTCAGATTAAGTCGCACATTTACGATGTGCGATAAGATAATTTAACATAAATATACTTAATATCCTAAAAATAAAGTATACATGCATTTTATATCCGCTATATCCAGGGTATTTATAAATACGTGAATATAAGAATAAGTTTTATTAAAATCATACAAATACATAATATATTACGGCTACCCTTGCAGGATCTCTTGTTATTTTATGCTGCTTCGATCCGCGATTTCACGAAACTGCGATCGTGTCTGGAGAGTTTAAACGTGAAAATTACAATACGTGAAATAAACCGTACACGTGTTGTAAGTTTACGTTATATGCCAATGATAATTGATTTTCTTAATATTTGTCTTCAACTTACTGATTCAATGAAATATTATTCGACTTTTAATTCATTGTATACTTGCAGTGGTACCGATTTGGTTAGGCTTTGTCAGACCATTTATCAGATCTTCTAATTTTGAGGTCACGTTCTTTGGAGAGTGAGTAGCAAATACAATACGTTCTCATACTATTTAACAATGTTTTCCAATGTTGTAGAAATACAAACATAAACACACAGAGACACAGTAAAAAAAACCACATACACATACATACATACATATATATATATATATATATATATATATATATATATATATATATATATATATATATATATATATATATATATATATATATACACGGACGCACAAAACACATACAAACCCGAAGACACACACACACACACACACACACACACACACACACACACACACACACACACACACACACACACACACACACACACACACACACACACACCACACATAGACAGAGTACATATAGCTATATACACAGATACTTTTCACCCTTCAAACAGAAGCCAGCACACGATTATGAAATGAAATTTTTAGGTCATGATTGAAACGAACATGTTACCTTAACTAAATGTTTAATTAACTGTAGGTTTTAATCGTTCATGATGATTATAATAATGCGTTTTTCTCATTTTAAATGATATTTAAAATTTTATTTAATTTTAAAAGTTGAAATAAATTATTCCAGTGTTACGGAAACTAAAAAGAGTAAAGATCAAAAGGCTGGTGAAATAGAAGTGATGTTAGAAGGCAAAAAAGTAACAGGGGTAAAGAGTTACACTAAAGATTCTGGTAACTATCAAAGAATTTTATAAATTTGATAACTATGTTTTATTATCAATATTACTTCATAGAACATTTGCGATGGATGGGGCATAATAACATGGGATGTTGATTCATTTCGGACATCTGGTTCCACTCCGTTTGGGATCCGTCATTGATCTTCATGTTGAGATCATTTTATATCCATTTTCCGTATCCTACTGGACTTACAGTTTTGAATATCCATAGGAACTTCTTCAATTTTACTTAAAAAAAAAAACATAACGATGTGGTTCATGTCAAGTACTTGACTCGAACAGCGGCGGTTCGAGTCACGTATTTTTAGGTAAAATTTCCTTGAATACATCGCTTATCTTGAATATACATGTAATTTTAAATTCAAATGTATGTTGTCGGTATGATTATATGTTCATTTTTCAACGTTCTGTGAATTCAAATATTCAGATAGCTTTAAATTCGTCGTGATATAATGGACTTGAGTTTTGATTATTGATTGGTACTTCTTCCATTTTACTTTAACGGTATATGCGACGATTTTGTCATTTTGTATGTTTACAAACATGACCATGAATTTATAAGCAATAACAATAATCATGAACATAAGCAGTGATAAATCACGTTTTATGATCATGTTTCACCAAGTTTTTTTTCAAATCTTTTATGATAAATGAAACAATGACAGACGACAGTTATAAAAATACGCATCGATTTCAATATCCAGAAATACGTGACTCTAAACCTGACCAAGTAATATATGTCATTTAAAAGCATATTCAATTTAGCAAACGAAGTTTTAGATTCTGATAATCTGAATCCTAACATTCTATTTTCTAACATACTATCTTATCGATGAACGTATAACCTTTGGTATAAGTTTTACCCATATCTGAAGTGATATGAACTTACACCAACTTATAGTCAAACACTTGAACGTCAAACTTAAATTATTAGTATAAGACAGCCACACATCAAATTGTTCATTGAGATTTATATTTTTCAGTTATATAAGAGAAACGGTTATTATCCCCTTGTAAGCCACTGTCGGAATGATGTAAGAAGGCTATGATCGCAAAGTTTCAAGATCATTGGGCCAAATGTCTAAAATTAACGACATTACAGTTGAGATGGAAATGTATATTTACTGAAAATCTTACATAAAATGCCTTGGGTCTGAAAATTGAATGAAAATGAAAAATGATATGTTTGAATATTTTCACCATTTAGTTTAACTGCTGTGGTGACGTTATAAGCTATGGTTTGTCAGTTATTTTCTGATTTACTACTACTACTACTACTACTACTACTACTACTACTACTACTACTACTACTACTACTACTACTACTACTACTACTACTACTACTACTACTACTACTACTACTACTACTACTACTACTACTACTACTACTACTACTTTTACTACTACTACTACTACTTATTATTATTATTATTATTATTATTATTATCATTATTATTATTATTTTGTTGTTATTTTTATTATTATTATTATTATTATTATTATTATTATTATTATTATTATTGAATCTGCACAAAAATGTTTTTTTTTCTCATTTGTTCAATTAATTTGAAATACTTATGATGACACATGTTTAAATTAACGTTTTAAAAAATTTTCAGTTGTCATTGAAAGTAAATTCTCCAGCATTCTTGTCGGTAGTAGAAACGTGTATGACACCGTAAATAAGAAATACCTATGGAATACGATAACAGGCATGCCGAATCACGTATTCTCGACCTTCTTGTACCACGAGGATATGACTGAACTTCAAATGTTTCAACACTTGAAAGAAATATTACAACGAACGGAAGAAAGAGTAATTTAAATATTTCAGATCTGCTTATATATATATATATATATATATATATATATATATATATATATATATATATATGTGTGTGTGTGTGTGTGTGTGTGTGTGTGTGTGTGTGTGTGTGTGTGTGTGTGTGTGTGTGTGTGTGTGTGTGTGTTATCATACTTGTTATAACTACATTCCATTTACCAAACAATGTAAAACACATATAGATTAGAAATGACAGCGTTTTCTAAAGATGTCTGTTTTTAAATCAAAAGTACAATTTTTGGAAAGTTAAATGGAAGTGACTCCTGGTATTGAGTTATTGGTATCAAAAGTAAGGGTAGGGGTGAAAGGCAAAAGTGCAGTGTAAATGACTTTATGTGTACTGGCAGAATGTTGTCTCAGTGCTAGGCTTACTAACTATATATATATATATATATATATATATATATATATATATATATATATATATATATATATATATATATATATATATATACAGAATATCAGTTTCATTGACATTGTGAATGCTCGAGGGGTCAGAGTTCGTGTAAAAGACCACGTGGACCGTGATGGGAGTGATATCGACATGTTAAAACATCTAGTTCTAACTGACGGAGAAATGCACAACATTGAGAACTTGGACATTCAATTTTGGTAAGTAAAAATAACAACAAATTAAAATCAGAATGTAAGTAAAATAGATTTAATTCAGTTATCATATTACGTTCAGTTTTGTGGAATATTTTGTACTCGCATCACGTGAGGTTAACAGAAATGTTAACTAGGTTATTTCCGGTTTCGTAATATTTACATTGACGATATTAGATAATATTTCGTTTCAGGTTATTTGAGTCGGAAAGAGTTAATCTAAATATTTGTTCTTGTTTAGTTGACAAGTGTCATGCTTTTACTTTAGGCTACTTCTCAAATCTGTCTCTTTTCACAGTACGCAATACATATTTCTGGTCAATTGATTTGGTTTTACATTAATATTGTATAGTAGGAGAATATGAATATATAATATGACTAGAATTTCACAAACATTGAAAAAGCTTCGTGAAGACGAGATAATGTTGTCTTTTTAATTTTTTCGTATACATAAATTCCGGATAGAAAGCTAGAATCTACTTCATATTTGCGACTTTCAAGCGGTTATATTGTACATGTGCGGGAGCATATATATATAAGATTCTTCAATTCTTACATATTTGTGACAATTGCCTGACAAACCCAGTTTGGCAATTATTTACTTGCAATTGATTAATTCAACCTTATTATTTGTATACGTATACCAGACTGGACATTTTCCGGTCTTTTGCATTTGTAAATCATAACACAATTCCGTTGATAGATATTATAATGTTTTATAACGTGAAATTACTTATACGTTTTTGATCAAAACTATAGCAATTTCAGAACATACTGGCTATATATGTACAATGCATATCTCATTTTTCAGGCTACATGAACATATTGTTCCATTATACACCAGTTATTTAAAAGACAAAAGAAGTGAATGAAAGGTGGTATCAAACAGGAAGTAAGCAGAGAACCCTTTTGGAAATTAATTCGATTTTTAAAAACCCCGGTGAACTAATTTAACGATTTATAGACAGACAATACATATGTACAGTATTATATAGCATAAAGATTGTCCATACTCAATAATATATATATATATATATATATATATATATATATATATATATATATATATATATATATATATATATATTTATTTATTTATAATATGAATAAAGAATGCCACGTAACAAAACAGTGTTTAGTTTTATTAACTTCAATGCGACACGTGATTCACGTTACACACGGTTATCAAATATCAACAAAAAGTAGTCAAAATACATGTATATCATGAATGAATCTCATAGTGGTAAAGTAAATACATGTAAAAGTAGTTGATAGCAATCATGTATGAAGCTTATGTGCAAATACAAAACACACACACACACACACACACACACACACACACACACACACACACATATATATATATCTATAAGGCGGGTGCTTACTTCTCCATGGCACCTGATCCCACGTCTTGATTTCAAGAGGTCCATGTTTGTCCAGTTTTTACCAAGATTCGCACCTACATTCTGGATATTCTAGCGAATTATACCTTGGTATATGAGACTTTATATATCTATGTACTTATTAATTTCAAAATAATTATATATATATATATATATATATATATATATATATATATATATATATATATATATATATATATATATATATATAAGCAGATTATTAAGCATAGCATATTAAGTTTTATAGACTCCTGATTATCCCCTCGCAAACGAAATTTGGAGTGGATATAGGATTAAACTCGTTCTTACGGACGTTACACTTTCCTTGTTAGGGCTCTAACAAGTTTATTTCTCAGCGGAATTTCCCGGAACCTATTACAAGGGTTTACTGTTGTAATATGTCAGACGACATCTCGTGTCGTAACCCGCGAATTCTTATTTACAGAGTTATTGCCCTTTGTTTGTTTCATTGAAATATTTCTGTCAGCGCTCTAAAAAGTTTATTTCTAAACAGAACTTCACGAAAGTTCATATGATTGTGGGTATGGATTTGTAGATGTGCACAATATATGTTGTGATCATAAAAAGATGGCGTCTATGGCAAACCAAGGTTTCCGATTGATCGAAATTTTAACATTGTCAAGTTTTTATCCAATTTTGAAATTATAGGTGTTAAGAGATTGCAATTTCAATATGGGGTTTGGTTGCTGTCTATGGCAAACCGAGGCTTCTGATTGGTCAAATTTGTCCGAATTTGATGAAATTTAGAATTTATTGGTAGCGACTCTTTGTGATTTCTATGATTTAAAAATTATTTTTCATTTTTTTTGGAAAAAGCATGAAATATATATGCAATGGATCATGGAAAAAATGGTGCAGCACGTAGTGTCATGCTGCTGAATGATGATTTGTTTATTTACAACAACTTTGCGTTTGAATTCTGATATATTATTAATGGGATATACTATAGAAAGTTTGAGTGTGACTTAGGTAAAGGGAGACAGCTAATATTCGTTCATGACAGCTGAATGTGTTTATTTGGAATTTTTTACCAATCAGCTGAGAACCGGGATGACTGATTGAGTGATTCGTGCGTAACTTACGTAAGTATTTCATACGGCCTGATTTCATAGGATGCGAGTGACGAATTGTTTCTGACAGGTATGTCTGGTGAAGGCAAAAAATAGACCGGTTTATCAGATATGCTTGGCAAAGTTGCCTAACTCTCTTTTTGCCGTTCAACAGACAAGTTACAGTTGTAATTACGAAGCAAACTTTCATTTCTATGGTCTGTAGTTCTGGTCACAACATGACTAACATAATTGCTTTATGAGCCGTAGGCTGTACAGTGTGCTACAGATGTACCGGTAGCCCCGATTTCTTTCTGTGAGTTTTGTTTGCTTTGTGGTAGGCCTAATGTTTGGCTTTTAAGATTAAATATATAAGAAATAAACATGTGATATTCTATTTTTTATTAATTCGTTCATGTATTCTTACGCTAAAAAGTAAAGCAGTTAATACTCGGGTCACTGATTGCAAATACTGACATATACAGAGCCGGCCTGGCTCAGTCGGTAGAGCGCTGGACTCTATGTCGTGAGGTCATGAGTCCCGCCGGCGGCAGGTTGGTTTCCTGTCTTTCGGATGAGACAGTAAAATGGAGGTCCCGTGTCACAGTAGGTGCCAGCACGTTAAAGAACCCTCACTGATCAATGGTCGTAAGTGCCGAGCATAGGCCAAAATTTGAAGCCCTTCACTGGCATTTGGTGACGTCTCCATATGAGTGAAATATTCTTGTGTGGGACGTTAAACAACAATAAACATACAAACAAACTGACATATGCAATATATCGCTCTATATACTTGCAATGAAGGGAATTGCAGTCGGTATGTAAATATATGTGTGTCGTTGCTGTATGTGGAAAAACGAGGGCTCTGATTGGTCGAAATTTCAACATTGTCAATTTTTTATGAAATTTGGAATTAATGAGTATCAAGGGATTGCGACTTCAGTGATATGGGTTTCGTTGCCGTATATAGCAAACTGAGGATTCTGATTTTTTAAAATTTCAACATTGTCAAATTTTGATTAAATTTGGAATTATTTATAAACGGAATTTAACGAAATTCATATCATTCAAATATACAGGTATAGTATAATTATTTCCTTTGCGAGGAGATTAGTGTCAATTGTGATGCCTTGTTAAATCGGCATTACTCTCTCCGTCTAGAGTGTATACCTTCATTGTTAAATATTAGGTGCATGTGCACTGTGTAAGTCTTCCTGTGTTCTGTCATAAAACCAAAACAATACGGTTTATTCACCAAAAACATATTGCCATGCGCGGATTCCATGCATTAGTGAAGCTGTAATATATTTGTTTCGACATGTAGCTCGTCATCCTTGTTATTATCTAATTCGAGAATTGTTGTATACATGTGCAAATTTACCTTTGTAGACCTATACATATTATGCATATTTATCTAGATTGTTATTGTATCTTTTCGTTCTTTCTACATACTAATGGAATGTTTTCACAAGAATGTTATTAATTTTCGAAAACTTTTGATCAGTATAATGAACTTTTTTTACAATTACAGTCAAACCCACTTATATTGAACTCTGTTACAGTGAAATCACGCTTTTTTTTAAATGAGTTTGATAAACTAAATATCTTTATTACCATTATAATTATAAATCTGTTTATTTGAAAGAAAAAAATCATTCAGGAAAAGCCGAATTGCCAGAAGTGCCAATGGGTGTACACCCGTACATATATCGTAGATGTTGAACAATGGTTTAATTGTGATAAAACTTGTTTATTGCTTATGTCTGAAAGAACCGAAATATTCTACTGTCTGAAAGGATATAACAATTGCTTTTGTCTGAAATAACAGAAATGTTCTAAAGTCTGAAAGAATAGAATAAATGCAGGAAAAATGATTTCAATTATACTTTTGTCTTGTTTTAGAATTTACATGATTATATCATAAAACCAACCCGTCTGACAACCAAACCAATATCCCCTAAACCTAAATATGTTGCATGTTCCAGGTATTTCGACATTTATTTTTCTTTGAGAGTATTACGATAATCCACCATCGATATAATACGAAATCTCTAAAAAGCATCGTCTATCAATTCTTTATTCCGACAGCATTTACCCCTGTAAACCCTTTAGATCCACCGTTGTATTGTGATATCTAGAATAAATGAAACAGTAAATTGTTCCGATGCAAGTTATGAAAATTAAAAACATAAAAGAAAAATAATGCAACATTCAGTAATGCTCATGTGGCATTTTAGATATAGAACTCTCTGTCGCTTTATCATAACTTTACGGTAGCGTTACGTTTGTAACGTTATACGCATTTTCATACTGAAGTGGCGTAGGAATTCAAAAGTGGGAGGGCTATTTTTTTTTTTTGAATAATATTTTCCAGTAAAACGTTGTTTTTATATGCCTTTTGTTTATGCAATTAATACATGCAACAGTGGTGGATCTATAAAAGCTAGGCGAAAATAATGTTTTGTGAAATTTGCTTTTAATTGTCCGACTTTATATAGAAAATTACAGGTTTCGCAACTATTTTATCAGCTTTAGGGGTACGCTCTCACTGGTTACTTCACATAAATTATTGAGAATGGGATATCATCGATGATTAAATTTTCAGACCTTTAGCTGATAATAAAACAAAGGAAAATCGTATACATTTTGATCCAATGCAAATTTGGTTAAATTTTCATATTAATACATTCATGTTGAGAATCTTAAATAGTGTTTTACGCCATTTTTTAGTTATGGTGGCGGGCAGTTTTTAATGGTGGAGAAAATAACCGGTTACAATGTACCGGGAAGAGACCATCGGTCTTTTGCAAGTACAAGGTCAAATACTTAATCTTAATGTGTTGCCAAATCTTAGAGTAACCACTGTAAAAGGATTACTTTTTTAGCTTTGGAGGAGCTATGTGATGAGAACAACTGAAGGTTTGGTCGCATTGTCAGTATAATATTGGTTATTTTTTAAAATGTCCAAAGTGCATAACTGATGAAAAGTTTACATGTTTCATAATTGGACTACATTAAGCTAATGTGCAGCTATGTGTTGTATGTTTGTTTTCAAAGTCAAAACTTCTAAATTTTTATAATATGTTTTTTATATTTTAGTTCATTCTCAATATGAAATATTTCTTGAAAGTAAAAACATAACGCTTGCTTAAACAACAAAATATACCTTTATCCCGGGATATATGAGGGCATATTGTTTTAGTCAATCAGTTTTCGCTTTTTGTTTTACAAAGCTACGTCAAATGCCCCGGGATATATGAGGACATATAGTTTTAGTCAATCTGTTTTCGCTTTTTGTTTAACAACGCTACGTCAAATAACTAATCTCATCTCTCATTTTATCCAAGCTTGTATTTACTGTTTTATAGAATACAGATGTATAAATTACAAATACCAAAGTATAAATAAAAAAAGGTTTATGAGACAATGTACAAATCAGGTGAAAACTGGACGAATATCGACCTAAAACATATCAGACAGGAAGTCAGGTGCCATGGAGCAGTAAACATTTCTGTCTATTGAAAATAGATGATTTCATTATAGTCAATGTTTGGCAATGTTTAACAGAGTTATGGAACTCTTATGATAATCTTATACTTAAGTAATATTTGGCACTGATAACACCATTTAAATTCCAAATCCTTCTAAAGCTAAGATAGTCATCTTTTTACAGTGGTTATTCTTAGACGGATTTCGGCTATACTTTTAGATTTATTGTTTGTCCTTGTATGATACCACTTTCTCTTTAGAAAATACACATATATTTTGAATTGGAGCTCAACTGATGAAGTTTAACTGAGAGGAACGATCGTCCTGAGTATTATAGCTTTGGTATTATGTTTATGATATTTTGTAATAAAATAAATATTAAGAGTAATAAATGTGTGTGTGACAAAGAAGCTAGGTTGGTAAAGACTTGTGATGAATAAATATATTGAAGTTAGGTAATATGGACATATAATTTTAGCACTGCGGAAACCTACTTCTTAGGTGTACAAGATTAAAACATCACACATAGATCTAACAAAGTATTTTATAGTGTGTAGATTCAGAAGCATGTTGAAATAGTACACATAGTTTCCCGAATAAGGGCATATTCTTGATCTTTTCGCAAGTTTCCAGAGGGATTCAGTATACGTTTTAGTGTAGAAATTTACTCATGGTTTTGGCAAAGTGTCAGTGAGGCGGAAACTGAAGAATGCATGTATACATTATTTCAAGTAATCGATCACTTTCAGAACGATATCCAAATACTATGAAATTAAAAATAAAAGCATTCTTGAAATGATATATATATATATATATATATATATATATATATATATATATATATATATATATATATATATATATATATATATATATATATATATATATATATATATTCCATTACACTATGTTTTAGTGTGCAGGCAGTCAGACGTGGTAAACTAAACTTTAGACCGTGAGCTGTATTAAAGATACTTATCTAAGCTAGGCGTTACATTTGCCTCAATATACTTTATCTTTCAACATGGTACACGGGTAGAGGACATTTTATTGTTATCCGCGAGTTTTACCACAAGGACATATTCATCCAGAGGCATGGGCTATTCGGTAAAAGCTGACGGCAACTCTTGTAAGTGTAATTTGACAGATGACAATGTCTGCTTCATCTCGGAGTCCACGTCAGGTAAGAATACTCATATTATGCGAAATTAATCTCTATTTTGGAGTGAATTGTTTGTCTTACTAGACTTTAAAGAGAAGTGCACATCAATACAAGGTGTACACACAAAATAACTATCGGTAATTAATTACAAAGTCTTTGTACCTTATTTAGAGAAATCAAGTGTGTTCCGTTATCCTGTGTTACATTCCAACTACGTTTAACTTGCACTACAAAATACCAGATTACACACGTTATAACATTTGGGTCGGTACGTCAAGACACCATATGTAGTGGATAACCCTAGCTTTAGCAGAGTTTGGGACAGATATATGGCACATATATGATTTATTACAGAGTACTTAAACTTATCTTTCTTGTTCGGATTTCTGTTATAAAAAAGATTCCTTTAAAATGCTTTTGATCGTATAAATGTGATTTTGGCGTGCCCAACAGATAATAATCTTTTTATCTACAGCAATCGTACGTCAAACACACCTATCATATAGGTATACTTATCTTTCACCTGTAAATATTTGCATGGTCGAATGGTCACGACAATGTTAATTGGCTATCAAAAACGCAGGTGATAAGATGTTAAGGTATGCATAGTGTTTGAGCTGAAGTGAGAAATCGCCCTTTCTACACGTAAAAAGGAAGTCCAGTAAATATTTGATATTGGAACGTATACTATTCCAATGTCAAATCTTTCTTGATATAAAATGCACAAAACACAAATACAAAGTCAGAATGTTAGAATGAAGAAATGTACAGTGTCATCAGTCTATTACACAGTTTCTCCAACAAATAGGATATGCAAGTCAGACGGCCAGTTATATCTGAAATGAAACTTGTTAAATTTTCATCAAAGTTTTTTAATATTTTTAACATACTACCAAAGCTAAAATGCTAAAGGCGACCATTTCTCTCAATTAGACATAAAAGGTTGAGCTTCAATTTGTAAAAGATGTCTTTGTTTTCAAAGAGAAAGTGGTTTTACACTTTCTTGCTGTTTGACAAAAGTACCTTTTATTTATTGTCGATACATCACCTGTACAGAAATTATATTCATTTTTGCAAAATATCTGATATCATTATGGATATAAATAATACAGGTAATGGAATTTAGATATTTAAAATGATGTTTATCTATGATTAACACTCGCTAATTCTATGATTTATGTCTATTAATAATATTTTATGGAAAATAATAATTTTTTTTCTAAAAACATCAACTTCTTACCAGAAAAAATACTCTTTGTAACTGTAGCTGGAAAAAAGGTTTTATTCATAATAAAAAGGCAAAATATACTCTAATGTAAAATCAATGGACATGTTTTTTGTTGAAAGTAGATATGAAAAATCGATATTCAATTTCGTATATCGAATAATCATGTTCCCAGTTCGATTGTGTTAATTTCAAAGAGTGTTTTCCGATTTTCCTGATCATCACACTTATACTTTCTGAATCTATATCAACAATCTCTGAAACCGATGATTTATTACAGAGTAAAAAGGAACAAAAGGTCTTTTGATTTAATAAATAAAGTATGTATAACTAATTCCAAATATTTATTTTGCTCTCTTTTAGCTATTAATCGATGAATTTATATTACATTTTTAATTACAATTGCATTAACTCATGCACCTCTAAAGACACATTTGAACTTGTCGAAGTTATTTACAGAAAAGTCCATTGTTTTCAGGGGTTAATGAATAAGGATTGTATAACAAATGGTTCGCACAAACATTCTCGAATGATATAACTGTATTAAATTTCTTCATTTCAGTGAAAATAAGATTAGAAGACATCATTGGCTGTGAGGTGGTGCCGCCATATTTCTTCTTCCGTCAGTATGCTTTGTATTTGTGGTATATTCAAGAAGAGCAAGGGAGAAAACTCACGAAGGCATCAATACATATAACAGGAGATGAACATGAATGTGAAAAGCTCAGGAAGGATGTGGAAGACAAACTTAAAAATTGTAAGCTTGTTAATTTTACTTTCTTTTAATATCATTATATGTATAAAAGCATGTATAGATAAACATAGACTCAGATTATAGAAGCTATAGCCAATTACTAATAATAGCGCTCCATAGTTATGACTCTTCCAAAAACTGATTTGGATGTACACAGATACACTTACATATACAAAACATAGATACCAACGTATAGTACAGAGTCGACAAACAAAGACTGGTCAATTCAAAGATGGGACCATATACCACGGAGAAGTAAACAAATAATTCTTGCCGACATATCACACCCGTCCCGAGTCTACAGATCAATCAATATTACAACATTTTAGGAATTTTGAACAACAACTTTTCAGTTATATAGTGGCGGCCAGTTCTTAGTGGTAGACGAGAGAACCAGGTTACTATGTAGCCGGGCACAGACCACCGCCTTTCCAGCTGGACTTAAATATAGTAATCATAAAATGCTTCCAAAATGTCATTCCTGTGTGTATGAAATATTATTGGTTTTGTATTGATTACAGTGAACATGATCTTATTTTTCTTTTTCAGTATCAAAGCGACCTAAATCTTTACTGG
This sequence comes from Atrina japonica, assembly GCA_030159075.1. Classification (NCBI taxonomy): domain Eukaryota; kingdom Metazoa; phylum Mollusca; class Bivalvia; order Pterioida; family Pinnidae; genus Atrina; species Atrina japonica. The sequence continues at coordinate 12,706 of BROG01001318.1, read as the reverse complement.
TTCTCATTAATCCGATTGGAGGAAACAAGACGGCTCTGAAAGATCACAAAAACATAGTTGAACCTGTATTCAAATTAGCTGGCATCAAATGTGACGTCATTGGTAAGTATTTATGCTACTATCAACACGATTAGCACATATAATTTATTGGCATTTCATTCATTACGCATAGACAGAATATTCGCCACCGTGTAATAACTATTTTTGAAAACTTACTTTAATTTGCTTTTTGAGAAACTTTCAGTTTTTATTTGTAAGTAATTAATATGCTATATTTGACTATAGTCTAAATTATACAAACTAGCTAGCGAGGAGGGGTCATGTTTAAATATTAAGTATAGATCTGTAAAGAATCAATTATTATACCCTGGCGAGGTGGAGTCTTGTGAACCTTTTTGACCTACACAAGTTTAAGTATAAAAGCAAAACGACATGACAATAACTTTGGCAAGAGTAATCGTTCCTACTTGTTTTCATATCTACGAGTATCCAGTAATAAAACGTTTTTTCCCCTGTGAAGTTTGTGAATAGAATCATCCGTATGATAATCAAAATGTTATTTCACCCTGTAAAGTCATGTGAATTAGACACTAATGCAGCATACCGATATCAAAATTACACCGGGAAGAGTAATCATTCTTTCTTGTTATCGTTCCTACAGATATCCAGTTGGGAATAAATTACATTTCGTTTGAAGCCCCTCTCGACCGGAAACTAAGCAAAATCATCTCTATGATGATCAAAAGTTTATTTGACCCCGCCTAGTTATGTAAATCGTACAATAATTTAGTGTTCAGAAAACAATCCTTTATTCGGGTTATCCCCTTTTTGTTACTTACTTTAAGGTCACCTTTCTAAGTGTCAGCTTATACAGTTAATGATTTAATTGTTGCGTAAATTTATTGTCTGGTAATTACTTGGGAAAGTTGAAATAGCTATACAGTCTTCAAGCAATATTACACATCTTGCCATGGTTAAAGGAAGATATGAAAATACTTTTACCCGAGGAAAACCATATCAAAATGTAACTTGTTGAGTGTGAATACATCTTCAGATATCTTTAAGATCAGGCCAAAATATTGTTTTCATAAAAAAATCATCAGATTCTCTGCTTCCTTGATCTGACAGTCTGTTTGTATTTGGAGCATATTTGCATAATGAACAATGACACCCTAAACATCAAAGAACATAACCCATGCGATGGAGACACGATGTGTTGTCTCTTTAACATGTGATTGATTCGACCTATAACTGATTCTGGTTTATTTATGCGGTGTAACAAATAACTATATATCAAGCCTATCATTTGGTATTTTATGAATGGCGCTTACTACGTAGAACTCACAAATTGTTTAAGAAACTATTGCTAGTTTTAACCACAAAGACTATACCTCGGTAGACAGTTTAATAAAATGACAGAAATAAAACTTTTTATCGATTTATAGAAATATTTTAGACACCGAGTCCCATCCCGTTTGAGATTCGCAACTGTTCTTTATGTTAAAATAATTTTTAATATCTAATTTGTCGTAGTGTAATGAACTTGACTTTTCGATTAACCATTGGTACGTCTTTGTTTTTATGATACAGAATATATTAAATACGATTTGATTACATTCTGTCAAAGAGGACACTCTAGCCTTACCTTTGTCACTAAAGTGATTTTGTATCAATTTCGTGATGATTGTTACATACACTTCCGCCAAAGACATTTACAAATCAGTGTTAATTACAATTAAAGCTAGCATCGTAGTTTAATTTGAACAGTCATGACCTTAGGAATAGCATCCGTTGAAAATATTTTATGATTCAATTTTAATATTTTATTCTTTTATATTTCAGTGTCTAAACGACCAAATCAAATGAAGGACGATGTGACAGATTACGATTTCAAAGGAACAGATGGGTGAGTTTGAATATGATATATTCAAAATATGTATATAAAATTTGCAAAATGATTAAAGATTGACAAAAATTACTTCAAATATATATGAAGTTTAATGAGATAATTTTTTTTATAAATGATCTGCGCATGTGTGACATTTCAATCATGGTTATTCAAATACTTTCTAACAGTGTTGTGGTACTTGGAGGGGATGGATCCTTCTCAGATGTTGCTAGCGTTCTACTAAAAAGGGAACAGCAAATAGCAGGTATTGATGGCAATAACCCAAAAAATAAGATACCAGCGTCAAGAATTCCAGTAGGCCTGGTCCCTACAGGTAAATTTTCGCGGTTATTGCATTATATCAATAATTTAACATTGCTTATTTCTACTGTTACGATATTAAAAATGTTAATAATATTGTTTTTTATTCAAAAATAAATATTTTACTGTGAATGGCGCAGACTTATTATCGATTACCTTTGAGAATATCGAGTTAAATTGTACCGGGGCAAAGATCAACGGTCTTCTTTGAGTAAACTGGAAGATTAGGAAAAAGTTAATTGTTGTTTTGAAACGAATTACTCTTTAATGGAAACGAACTGAATACATGTAACTGTTACGTTTTAGCTCTTATAATATAACAAATTTGAAAGGCTTTATAATACTGACAACTGATTCCATCCCGTTTTGGATTCGCATTTCTTCTAATGTTGAGACCATTTGTACATTGTAAATCCAATTTGTCGTGTTATAAGGAACTTGGAGTTTCGATTATCCAGTGGTACTATAGATGTGTTTTAAATGGCTGATACTTGAGGATTTAAGTTCGTAATTGTCTAAATGCGGTTGTTCTTCACAGGTAGTGGGAATGCTATTGTAGGAAATACAACGGGATGTAAGGACGTTCTGAATTCAGTTCTACATATTATCAAAGGTTTGGATATAATTTTGATATAATATCTATTTGTAAACTTGCTCTTGTGTGAAAACTTGCATTTTTTTTATCATTACCGTAATGTACACATCATTATTGATACGTTATAAAGCGTCTTTCTCTGTTTGGTAATTGTATTTTTGTCCTTGATTTCTATTTCAAGGCAAATTCAATGATAACTACAATAAGTATTACAGTGTTAACGTTATCAAATGATGACCATGAATGAACTGATCGATCCACTTTTGAAATTGATATATTGTGATTATATGTGGCGCTCGAGCTGATATTGGAGTTTTGCCAATCATTGTTGACTTTAATTATACCACATAAGTGAAATTTTAGCGAGACGCAAATTTAGCGATTTGTCACAAAAAAGTAAATTATCATTAATGAAATTAAAAAGTTAAAAATCATAGTGTGACACTTAGTCAGACGATTAAAATGAAACTGTATTTGAAATGCAGATGGATGTTGCACCCATCCTGTCATTGAATACATTCAAGTTATGTTTGGTTTACTGTATAAATAATGCCAAAATTGAATCCTAGTTAAATTTTTTATACGATATATGTGATATTAAACAAAGAAAAAAAAATACTAGGCCTATTTCAAGGATAAAACTGTTTTCACAAATCAAAATATATACAGTTTGCATAACTCTGTCAATTGTTAACATAACGTAGAACTTAACTTCCTTAAACAATACTTTGCTTACATAACTCGTATTTTTCCATGCAATGATGTTATTAGATATTTGAAATAGAGATAGACCCACAAATGACGACAGTCAATTTGAACAAATCATTCAAGTGTATTCTTTATCCCTGTTGAGTAAAATACTTCCGAAATTCGAATCACGACTGTTTATGGTGCATAAAATCTACCATCCGAATACATTGACACTTTTCTCGTCGAATATTGAGTAAATTACATTTTTATTCAAAATATCTTGTCGTTCAATCCGATTAACATTATTTAAGTATGCAAACCGTTAGCGTTTATATACTATTTTGTCCGCCCCGCTTTAAGTGGAAAGCAGTCGGGCTTATTCGAATAAAAATACTATGGGCGCTCAGAATGGGAATGTGAAAGAAGAGATGTAATAAAGGAAGAGTATGCAATTAAAGGCACGTACTGACTTCCGAATCAGGGTGAAAATATATATTGTAGTAATTATATAATAAAGAATTATTGTATCCGGTTTTAATATATCGCTTCTTGTTATTATTTATTGGTATTTGTTTTTCACATTGTTTTTCCTAGGAAATATTTTTCACATGAATTTGATTGGTGCTTACGCCGACAACAAACTTTTGAACTACACAGGAATTGCAGCCTCATATGGTTCCTTTACGGATTTTATTTATCACACGGACAATACATACAGATGGCTAGGGCGTTTACGGTACTATGGTAAGTATGCTTTTACCGCTTTTAAAATGAATACAAAATTGTCATTATCTTCGATGGATGCACACAATGTTATGTATTTATTTACCAAGTGTAAAACGTAAACAAATGGTGATGATGAATATATTCTGCGTCATACACAACATTTTCAGTTATACAAGGTACCCTATTACAATGTATCCATGAAAAAGACCACGAGACGTGTGCATTTAATGACAATCTTTCTCGAAAAATAAGAACTCTTGTTTAATACAGGTGAGATGTTTCATAATTTAAGACGTGGTGTTCTAACCAATCAGCCACGGAAGACGTTTACCAGTTATTCGCTCTTCCGTATTTAGAGCACATGTAGATGTCCCGAAATGCTCTCTGTGTTCAAAGCTAACAATAGATTATCCCTGTTTAAAGTAATATCATTCCCGACTATTTCTTGATCAACGTAATATAACGTCATTGTGTCTGGTAATATGTTTCAAAAGGATAAATAGTCTGGAATTAAAATGACATTGTAATTCAAGGTTATTTCGTGCAGATTTTGTACACTGTTATTGTCAATGTTACTTCATTTGTGCTTTTCCATACAGAGCTATAGTTACAAGGGAGGCAACTCTGACACAACTCGATATTGTGTATGGAAATTTGCCAATCATATTTTTCCGATCTAAGAAGAACCTTTGTAAATAAACCTTTTTCATGAGCATAAGGAAATGTGTTATGGCGATTTATTACCTAGTACTTTGTACATTTCGAAATTATAATATTACCGGAAAAATAGTCAAATACCACACGGACTGTTTAATGGATTATTGTTAGGTAATTGTAGCAATGGCCTTTCAGTGCAATTTTGCGTGGTATATCCACTGATAGAAGAGATATACAGACAAAATTGATATAAGCCTACAATTAGCATTTTCGTCATTGTTCAGTATTGATTAACATTAAAGGGTATAAAATATTTGAATACTATACATTATTCGCCAATAATTGTCGTTTTTATATTTGTTTCCCTTTAATTAATTCAATGAAAGACTGATCGATTTTTAATTTCATTAAATACAGTGGTTCCGATTTGGTTAAGTTTTGTCAAACCGTTCATAAGGACTATTGATGTGGAAGCCACTTGCTATGGGAAGTGAGTAAATATTAATTTATCTCCAAATCCTTCACAATTTTTTTTCCGATCTTTTACAAACACGCACACAAACATACAAATATGAATACACAAACAATCACAAGCACACACATGCAAACACACAGAATTGCAAAAACAAACATACAAACACAAAAAAACATAAACATAAAACTTGCGGAACGTTGACATTAAACGCGGTTTTCGATATCCCTGTGTCAATAATTTGTCAGTGAGTAGTTTACCTCTGTATATGAAATCTTCATATGTTGTGCACGCCCTGGCATATCGGATCATTTGTGAAATATAAACTCCATATGTGGTTGACTGAGGGATATTACTACTTTTAAATGTGGAAAAATTTACGATGGGAAAGCCGAAATCGTCGCGTTTGTAAACAAAAGCAGACAGGAAGAAAACGTAGTTTTGAACTTCCTGTCGGGTGCGTTCGATTTACATGCACGTGAGATTTGCCGACAACGGGTTATTACCATGGCAATAACCCCTTGTTGCCATTGGCAGCGAAGGTATTATACCACGGTTACGTGATTATTTCGGGGTTATTTCCCTCAGAGGCAAATTTTTGGTTACATATCATTATTATATTTTGTCATGTGACTGCTTTTTATTCAATTGCGAGTAATTTAACAAAAATGAGGTATAATAATCTAGATGATATGCCATTCTTGTTCATTTTATGATTATTTCATATGCGTTTTAAGTCAACTTATTCCGTCGGTATGATTCTTTTTGTCTGTATACTCGTATTCATGAACTGAACTTAACTGTTAGAAAATAGTATTATTGACCACAACCTATCTTTATTCAAATGTTACTATGGACCGTGCATGGGCATGGTTTAAATGGGATAATTACTCCTCATTTGCACCTAGTCTTACTGAACAGTGTTTAATTATTATTCAGTGTTACAGAAACTGAAAAGAGTAAAGAACAAAAGGCCGGCGAAATTGAAGTGATGTTAGAAGGCAAAAAAGTAAAAGGGGTCAAGAGTTATACTAAAGATTCTGGTAAATATGATCATTTTAATTTGACCACCTTACTGAAACAAAATATTTCATAGGGTTGTAATGTCCTAGAGGTGTTTTGCAAATATTATGTCTAATTTTGGGCGGCGGAAACAAAAACTGAAAAACAGAATAAAATGCCCAAGTTTTTAAAACTGATAACTATTTGTACATGCATACTTTATAATCCGCATTAGCTTTATTAACGAAGAATTTCTTTCGATGTTGTTCTTTTTTCATACTTGTACTTGATGTGCAGTAATAGATCAGAACTATAAACAGGCATAAAAATATCTTATATTCCTATATATTTTGTGAAAACTAGGTCAGGTTAAGTGTGGTATGCATATGGAAATAGTAAGGTTAAATTAATCAATTGCAAGTGAATAATTGCCAAACTGGTTTCCCTAGTAATGTGTACAATATGTAGAAATTTAAGAATTATTATGCCTGTGTATATTTCTTTATTAATTTGTTACTATATATCAATCTAGGTAGTCAAAGTGGAAAGACTAGTTTTTGAAAACACTGAGCTAATGTTCCTCTAGATACATCTATTATTTTTTGGTATGTGTTGCATGTTCATTGGAACAAATGTCAAAGGTCATTGGTCCAGAGGTTAAGTGTTATACTCCATATTTTTCAGTTGTTATCGAGGGTAAATTCTCCAGCATTAATACGATAAATGGGAACGTCTATGACAGAGTAAATCAGAAGTACGTGTGGAATAAATTAATTGAGATGCCCGGTCACGTATTTTCGACCTTCGTGTACAATAAAGATATGACTGAGCTACAATTGTTTCAACACATGAAAGAAATATTACAACAAGCAGAAGAAAGAGTAAGTTTTTAATCCTTAACACGCACACGCACACATACACGCAGATATATATATATATATATATATATATATATATATATATATATATATATATATATATATATATTCTTTAAATACCGTTTCTCGTTTCTAACACTCTAATACTAGTAGATTGAGAATAGAGTTGACATTATCATGATACTGTAAATTTATCTGTTTTTGGTGTTTTCAGTTTGTATATGGATATTTATCTAATTGTATTTTGAACTCTTTGTATATCTATATAATACAGACTATCAGTTTCATTGACATCGTGAGTTGCCGAGGGGTCAGAGTTCGTGTAAAAGACCACGTGGACCGTGATGGGAGTGATATCGACATGTTAAAACATTTAGTTCTAACTGACGGGGAAATGCACAACATTGAGAACTTGGACGTTCAATTTTGGTAAGTAAATATAAAAGCCAGATTGAAGTCAGTATGTACTTAATTCAAAAATCTGTCAGCCAAATCATAAGTTTATGAATTAATTTCAGTTTATTGAAGTTTCTAGGTTTGTGGTTTTCTTATAGATTTTCCCCAATATGAGAAGATGGATAATGTAACATGTAAGTTATATTATAGTAAGATCCATGGGTCCTATTCACAAAGAAACTTAAGTCTAACGCTTACACTTAAGTGCAACTTTAAGAGTACCTCCATATTAACAAAGATATTTAGACTTACACTTACGTGTGAAAATTGTGCGTAAGTCTAAGAAAACTCAGACCACTTTTAAGTAGAACTTAATTGTCGTAACCAACTTAACAAATAATATTACAGTATGATACTGGACAAAGTATTATTGTGGGACAAATTTATTGGGTAAATATCTAGTACGACAGACGGGACGAGTCTATTTACACGGTCATCGTGCACTTATATCCGAAAAATAATGTTTGAAAACATCCATCATGTATAGGCTATATATCAAGGTCTATTGCAGGGTGGCTCTATTAATTTGTTCACAAGATCGACTGACACACATCTTTACCTATTATCATGATCGTCAGATTGTCCTCATCAACTTGTGGGTATTCACAGATTTTGGAATTTTTAAGTGCATTCAATACAAATTTTTCAAGCCAGTTGTCTCTATAAAAAATAAATAAAACATCTGCTAAACTGTCCGTGATGTCAAAACCCGAACGCTTGACTCATTTGCGTCAAAGATTTATATACATAGTATAACACGCACTCGATTTTAGTTTTAAGAATGAAATCAATTTCGGGTGAATTTGGTGTTATTGTTAGCAGAATTTGTTTACATTTGTGGTGTCAATATAATTAAAATATAATTTAACTCCTTGTACGAAAAGCGTTAATGTATCGAAATATAACAACTGGATTATTCGGGTTAAGTAAGATCACTAGATTCTGGCATGACATCACTTCGTATTACGCAAGCGCAAATGTCCGTTGATAACGTAAATTTTGGTCTTAAGTGCAATACTTACGACTGGACTTACGAGTACTTTCTGAATATGTCTTAAGTGTAGACGTAAGAGTACACTCAAGTGTAAGACTTACGACCAGACTTACGAGTACTTTCTGAATATGTCTTAAGTGTAGACTTAAGAGTACACTTAAGTGTAAGTCTTAGACTTGGACCTAAGTTTCTTTGTGAATAAGGCCACATATCACATGGGGGTGTAGTCTCTTTCCGGGATGGATTCTTGATTACCCTTTCTTGACCTGGGCGAGTTTAACGTTTAGATAAGACATTAAAATACACGAGTAAGAGTAATCATCTATCATACGAATGTTTGGAAATAAAATGTAATAAATAAAATGAGATTCCCGTGAAGTCTGTTATAACCGAAAGCGTATATCATAACCATTTGATAATCCAAAGTTTACTCAACTTCGCCAAATTTTGAGAATAGGAAAATAATTAATAATATTTACTTCTAGTAGACATTATCTTAAAATGATTATGATTTTAACGAATATATTAATATATCAGGCTAAAAAGGGTACAAAGATATATATATATATATATATATATATATATATATATATATATATATATATATATATATATATATATATATATATATATATACCTGTGTGTGTGTGTGTGTGTGTGTGTGTGTGTGTGTATTTCTACCTTAACTTGTATTGTTATAGCACATTCAAACGATTGTATAAACGAAGAGGCAATTAGTTAAGCATATACAATAACCAACAGGGTTGAATAATTCTCATTTGCGGAGTCCACACTATTATTGTGATGAGAATGTTTGTATATATATATATATATATATATATATATATATATATATATATATATATATATATATATATATATATATATATATATATATATATCTGTGTGTGTGTGTGTGTGTGTGTGTGTGTGTGTGTGTGTGTGTGTGTGTGTGTTTCTTTACAGCGAAATTGCGAAGAGTTTAAGATTATGTTGGCTATATCATGTGTATCTTATTTTTCAGGCTACATGAAAAGATTGTTCCATTATACACTAGTTATTTTTAAGACAGAAAGAACATGGTGTAACACATGAAATGTTGATAGGAACCTGAATACTCATGTATAACATTTTAATTTTTGTATCATACCGATTCAATGTTTCCAATAATATATTCTTCATTTTACGAATAATAATAGAGCCGATCTGGCTTAGTCGGTAGCACATTCGACTTATGATCGTTAGTCCAGCCGGCGGCAGGTTGGTTTCCTGTCCTTCGGATGAAACAGTAAAAACCGACGTCCCGTGTCACAGTATGTATCTGCACGTTAAAGAACCCACAGTAGTCAATGAACGTATGTGCCGTGTATAGGGCAAACTTTGAAGCCCTTCACCGGCATTGGTGACGTGTCCATATAAATGAAAGATTCTTGAGCGGGACGTTAAACAACAATGCAACCAACCAACGAATAATAAAACAGCTTTACTTTAAACGTTTTTATACAACCTTGCACGTTTACACACACACAGACACACACACACACCTACTCACACACACACACACACACACACACACACACACACACACACACACATATATATATATATATATATATATATATATATATATATATATATATTTCTGATATTGACATGTATATTCAACTATATATGGGTATTGTTTTGTAATAATATAAACGGGTTTGAAAATTTAATTATTTAGGAAATTTATTTAAGAATGTCATTTTATAATACTCGTATATTGTGATAGACCTTATCTCAGTCTTATACATTTTATGTACATTATTACACAATCATGTACTACCTAAACTTATACAGTGCTAACGAAATATTATGGATAATTATTTTCCGAATGATACACGATAACAAAAATAGTGTGTTCTTGGAGTATACGTGTTCCTACAAAATAACTATGTTTAAAAATAAAAAAAAACAAAACGTATTAAAGGCATTTTCCTCTCTAATCCGTATTTTTCCACAATTAAAATTAGATGGGTAATGATTTGCACGAAGAATGAAATAATGTTACCGTGTCGAAAAAAATGTCAATTTCGCGTATAAATGGCATTTTATCAGGTTATCTTGTTTTTAAAATCTTATTTATTATGCAATCACCCAGAATCTAGAGACGCATATGGAAGGCTAACGAGTTAAAGTATTGTTTGCCAACGACATTAACGCTTATCATTAGTGCTGATGTACGGAGGTTATTGCAATAATATCGATGATAATACCATTCCAGTGTGCAATCTTATCACCCATATATATCTTGCTTCTGTTCCAGTTAGAAGGTGTGTACTTTGGTATCTTTTATCTTACATACTCTGTTAGCGATCGCTTTCTTTCTATATTGAATTTCTTACTCCCTCAGCTCTTTGCTTTTCTTCGCCGGGTTCGGCATGAGAAGAAAGCTTTCCGATATACTTCAAACTGGTGGTGACCTCGGGTCAAGTTAAATTATTGTCATGTTGCACAAGAATTAATTGAAGCCTAATTTTCCATGCTTTGTCGTACTTTTATACCCGCACTCAGATAAGAGGATACGAACATCAATTCATATCTGCGTATATGATACTTTTTATATTTCACTGCTAAACAATATAAAACTTAAATTATAGAATAATTTGAAAATATTTACTCTTTTCAATCACAGTGAAATGTTTCATTAAATAATTAAAATATATGTGCAAAACATGTCAATCATCTTTGACGATCTATCACATGTTCATCGTTTAAAACCGTGTATACAATATAGGTTCTATTACTACCTCTACTATAGATATGTGTTTCGCATTTGAAGTATCTGTATTAAATATATGTATGTCAAAACAATCTTACAAATATTGATATATAGAAGGATCTAGAAATTATTCCATCAAACTTTTATGAACCACCCCTTACCAAGGTAGTTTAATCGATGAATGATAATCCTCCACAACACCATCCCAGGAAGAATGTCGATCAGACAGAAGTTCTAAATATGTTAAAACAGTCATAAAACGATATTGCATTTGGATCCGTAGGTTTCTATTGGACAGCAACACTAAATATCAATTATTTCATTTTGTGTTAAGTCAAGTATGTAATAAAACTTGGACGTTACATCAATATCTGTATTGCTTATTCTTTAATATTCTTCAATCTAGTGAAGAAGATATCAAGTGTAACTATTTCTATTCACTTAATGATTTTATGATGACTTTATATTTACTTAAGTGATTGAATTGTAATTGTAAAAAGCCATGAGAGAAAGAGAGATAGAGGCTTACGGAATTATATTTTATTACAAACATAGCTAATACTGCTTGTAGACACTCCAAACATATACAATCAATTAAATATAAGAAATGAAATTAAATTGGAAATAAAACACATTGGCAGATAAAATCATACTTTATAATTGGATGTTTGATAAAACAAAATCGACAAACAAATGTACAACTGGGATTAGTAAACATTCACATATCGACGACTTGAGATATCAAATTTAAATTTTGAATAGTGTTTTACGCCACAGTCAACAACTTTTGAGTTATATAGCGACGACCAAGTTTTATTGGTGGAGTAGAGAACACGGTTACAATGTACCCGGGAAGAGGCCATCGACCTTCTGAAACTAGCACACTTTCTCTCAAAACTCAGATTAATTTCCACCGGGGCTCTAACCGGCTAGACATATCGAAAGTCTTTATTTTCTTCGAGCAGTCCTCTGAATGTTTGTTCAGATTTTCCATCTGATGACAACTTTGACGTCGATTACTGTCGATTTAAACGATTGTAACCATCATATTACATCTAGATATAAAAATAGATATCGAATTGTTAACGTGAGTCCTCAATTAATTTTAAACCGCAACAAATAGAAATAGTTCCTGATACCATTTAGACAGTCTGACAACTAGTGAATTAGTAACAAAATATTCCTGTTAGCTGAATATGGTCAACAGTGTCATACTATCCGTAATCATCCGTACAATTTGACATCAACCGTGATTCCTTGTATATA
>BROG01001317.1:0-73613 GCA_030159075.1 Atrina japonica | reverse complement strand
TGAATTTTCCTACTGGGAGAAAAATGGTACTGGATGTAATTTTTTTCTAAATAAATAGAAATAACAAGCCTCCATTTCAGTCAGACCTCAAAAGCTGAGTGCAACACTGCATTTTCTAAAAGTCATCTAACTTCAATTTTAACTGCTTTTACACTTACATAGAAATTTAATCATATACAACTATTGTTCTTGACTAATGAGATTAATAACTACATCATACTCTTGTAACAACACTTCGAGTACTTGGTTTCACACTATAACGTTGATATACAAAAGGCTGGAGTCTGGATATAAGAATTATGATAGCTTGAACAAGGTTGTTGATTTCCTCCAATCAATAAAATAGGGTAATTTACAAAAATAGAATTGTCAATACCAAACATCAATGTTAATCTTTCACTAAATAAAAGTACTCTAGCCATAACATATCAGAGATATACAAAGGCATAAAAATTCTTGCATTCCTATATATTTTATATTCCTATATATTTTATATTCCTATATATTTTATATTCCTATATATTTTGTGAAAATAAGGTCAGGTACAGTGTCGTATACATATATAAATAGTAAGGTTGAATTCATCATTTGCAAACAAATAATTGCCAAACTGGGTTTCTCAAGCAATTTTCACAAAATACATAGGAATTTAAGAATTTTTATGCCTGTATTTATCTCTTTTATGTTATTGTACATCAATCTAAGTATTAAAAAAAGAAAGGAAATTTAAATAAAAAAAAAACACCACATCTGTTCCTCTAGATACATGAAAAACATGCAATAACTACTTAAAGAGGCTACAACACACACAAATGAGGTTTTGAGGTCTGACCGTGTGTATTTGTATTGACACATATCCATATGTACATCCACTGGCTATTTAAAAGTCTATCAACAACTACCGGTATGAGTATATACAAATGTAAAGTCTTCAGAGAGAACCAAGTTTTTCACATCTCGAGAGGTTTTCCGGTTGCTATAGAGACTAGAAAATCATTGACCCTTCTAATTCTAAATGTCTAATAAATATTCATCGTTTTTGTTTCTTGCCCTGGATCTGTAGCTGTAATTGTCGATTTTCCTGTGACAACCGCGCAATCTCCTCACCTAAGGTATCCAGACTTTCCTACAAATAGAAAAGGAAGTAATCTGTATCATTCTAGATATCTATTGCACTGCTTGTAAGGATAGGTGACAGTTTGTTTAGCCAAAACATGCCATATTTCCTACGGGTGAAGGTAGACATGTTTTGGGTAATATTGTTTATTATACTGACATACATAATTAACAAAGAATTTAGCTTCAAAATGCTGAAAAAGCTGTCTAAAATATCACCTTGACTACTGAAAAGAAGTCCCCCTCCCCATTGTCCATGATATTTAAGTTTTACTCTAAAGATTAGTAGACCTCATGACCATGGTACTGAGTTCTCTTCTACAGAACTGTAGACCTCATGTCCATGGTACTATAGTTCTACTCGACAGAACTGTAGACCAGTCACCTCATGTCCATGGTACTGAGTTCTACTCCACTGAACTGTAGACCTCATGTCCATGGCATTGAGTTCTACTCAACAGAACTGTAGACCTCATATCCATGGTATTGAGTTCTACTCTACAGAACTGTAGATCTCATGTGCATGGCATTGAGTTCTACTCCACAGAACTGTAGACCTCATATCCATGGTATTAAGTTCTACTCATTGGAACTGTAGACCTCATATCCATGGTATTGAGTTCTACTCTACAGAACTGTAGATCTCATGTGCATGGTATTATAGTTCTACTCTACAGAACTGTAGACCTCATATCCATGGTATTGAGTTCTACTCTACAGAACTGTAGATCTCATGTGCATGGTATTGAGTTCTACTCTACGGAACTGTAGACCTCATATCCATGGTATTGAGTTCTACTCTACAGAACTGTAGACCTCATATCCATGGTATTGAGTTCTTCTCTACAGAACTGTAGATCTCATGTGCATGGTATTGAGTTCTACTCTATGGAACTGTAGACCTCATATCCATGGTATTGAGTTCTACTCTACAGAACTGTAGATCTCATGTGCATGGTATTGAGTTCTACTCTATGGAACTGTAGACCTCATAACCATGGTATTGAGTTCTACTCTACAGAACTGTAGATCTCATATGCATGGTATTGAGTTCTACTCTATGGAACTGTAGACCTCATTACAGTAAAATCTTCATAATACCAGTGGTATTCTACATTAGGGCAGCTCAACTCTTCACAGTTGTGATTTTACTCTGCAGTTGAGCTTCCTTAAGTGGCACTGAGCTCAACTAATTTTTAAAATTTAAACCTCCATACAAACATACAATTACTATTATTTTATTATAAAATACATTTTTATAAATGATAGATTTCATTCAAAATCACTGCACGGATATAGACGTCAAATTCAAGATAACATTCAATAACAAAATTTGCCTTTCACACTATGGAGTTTCTTCTACAAAACTTCAAACTGATTACCATGATCTAGTGGTAGAGAGTTCAACTCAGAAGTTGAAGGTCTTGGGTTTGATTGCCGAGACCGGGTCATGCCAAAGACTTTATAAAATGGTAATGAACGTTCCTTCACCAAATGCTCAGTATATGCAGTGCATAAGACAGGACTTTCAGATAAGACCATAAACTGAGGTCGCCTGTCGCATGGCACATAAAAGAACCTTCATGCACAGCCCATAGCATAGGTCAAAATTTGTAGTACTTCACCTAAAACTGCTGACATTTCCATAGAAGTGAAAGATTCTTGGCAGGATGTAAAACAAAAAAACAAACCTACCTTCAAAGTAATATTTTTCAGTAAAGTATCCTCTAGCACTGCTTGCAATTTTCGGTTAATTTCTAATGACAAATCCAAGGTCATGCCACTGTCTGTCTGATGAGAGCTGTACACAGACCCCATTATGCTGTGTTTCTTTGATAGCTGTGCCTATAAACACCACAATATTATCATAATCAATATAAACAAACAAAATAAACAATAAATATAGTAAGGTTTTGTCATATCATGATTGATTCAGGGTCGGTGTAAGTTGTGGAAAAGGGCAGACAGGCTAAAAGAAAATAAATAAATTAGCAAACATGTTAAGACTAAACCAGTGTATCTGTATATCAGAAATACAATTAGTATATGTAGTAAGAAATAGACAGGCCTCTAACAGGTAACACTGCCTATCTGTGTTACAAGTTCACATGAGCCTCTAACAGGTAACACTGCCTATCTGTGTTACAAGTTCACATGAGCCTCTAACAGGTAACACTGCCTATCTGTGTTACAAGTTCACATGAGCCTCTAACAGGTAACACTGCCTATCTGTGTTACAAGTTCACATGAGCCTCTAACAGGTAACACTGCCTATCTGTGTTACAAGTTCACATGAGCCTTCTAACAGGTAACACTGCCTATCTGTGTTACAAGTTCACATGAGCCTCTAACAGGTAACACTGCCTATCTGTGTTACAAGTTCACATGGGCCTCTAACAGGTAACACTGCATATCTTTGTAACAATTGAGCCTTTAGCAGGTAATACTGCGTATCTGTGTAAAACTGAGCCTTGAACATGTAACACTACCTATCTGTGTAACATCTGAGCCTTTAATGGTTAATACTGCGTATCTGTGTAAAACTGAGCCTTGAACATGTAACACTACCTATCTGTGTAACATCTGAGCCTTTAATGGTTAATACTGCCTATCTGTGTAACAACTGAGCCTTTAATAGGTAATACTGTCTATCTGTGTAACAATTAGAACAAATAAAGACACAACAGAATGAAGCACGCTCGCTTCCTACTTGGACATTTAACTTACTATAGACACAGACGGGAAATTAACAACCAGGCTACACGACAAAAGCGACAATTTTGGCTTTCCCATTATTAATTTTCCATATTTTAGTAGTAATATCCTGCAATCACCTGCATTCAGTGTTCACATCTTAAAATTGATCTGATATGTTAAGGTGTATTCATATGAACATTTCATATACAGAGGTAAACTACTCACTGACAAATTATTGACACAAGGATATTGAAAACTGCATTTGGTGTCAACATGCCGCAAGTTTTATGTTCGGTATAATAAACCTGTTTAGGATTACTCTATTTCACTAAATGAAATGTTGAGTTCCCTGTTCTATAGTGGTTGTTGAGTCGTCTGTACCAATTGTGATGAGGATTTGTTCCTCACTTATTTCATTTGAATTTGACTGTGGGACTCACAGCGAATTGTGACACAAGGTCAATAGGGGACTGCATTTTACTCTTCAACATGGAACCTGATCCCACCTCGGTATATTTCCAACCTGTCCGTGTTTGTCCAATATTCATCAGATTTGTATATGTATCTGAATATCCTGAAGATTTATACTGTAGTATCTCAGATTTTAATATCAGCCTTTAACACGTAACATCTGGAAATATGTGACACTAAACCTGGCCTCTTTATAAACTGAAGGTACATATGTAATTTGTTCAAGTAATAACGGGAGATACACAAGCAATGGATGATCATAAATCTTCTCTTGGGATATCTACAAATAAACAGTTATACAAAGTACAACAGATTTTCATAAATCTTCTTGGGATATCTACAAATAAACAGTTATATAAAGTACAACAGATATCATAAAGGTACTTGGATATTTACAAATAAACGGGTTATACACAAGTACAACAGATGATCATAAATCTTCTTGAGATATTTACAAGAAAACAGTTATACAAAGTACAACAGATGATCATAAATCTTCTTGAGATATCTACAAATAAACAGTTATATAAAGTACAACAGATGATCATAAATCTTCTTGAGATATCTACAAATAAACAGTTATACAAAGTACAACAGATGATCATAAATCTTCTTGGGATATTTACAAGTAAACAGTTATACAAAGTACAACAGATGATCATAAATCTTCTTGAGATATCTACAAATAAACAGTTATACAAAGTACAACAGATGATCATAAATCTTCTTGGGATATCTACAAATAAACAGTTATACAAAGTACAACAGATGATCATAAATCTTCTTGGGATATTTACAAGTAAACAGTTATACAAAGTACAACAGTATGTATAATGCTATACATACTTCTGTAGGGGTACACCTTATCACCAAAACCAGTGATGTAGTTGCCAACAACTAAATAAGCTAGGTCTCAAATTAAGTTTTTCTATTTAAGTTAAAATTTTATATATTTTCCAGAATCATGGACCCAGAATGTAGTAGGTCGGAAAATCCTTAGTGTCTGGCAGGTTTGCTGAATGTGTACCACTGAAGATCAGGACCTGGTTGCACAACATATTGTTTAATTTAACGTGAAGTTAACCAATGTTAAACCAATGGGCTAACTGTAGGTTAAATCTAATAATGTGTTGTGCAACCAGGTCCCGATCTACTAAGTTTTCAGTAATATACAATGGAATCTCGTTATGTTGAAATCAGATGATATTGAAGTGAAAAGGCCAGTAGTGATTTTCATGGATAGAAAAATTATGTCAATTATATTTTGGACATCATGAATTCCAGATATCTTGAAGTAATAGGGGCGGTCCCATGAATTTAGAGATAACGAGATTCCACTCTAGATTCTATTTACTCTATATTCTATTTACTCTACATTCTATTTACTCTACATTCTATTTACTCTAGATTCTATTTATGTTTAAATCATCCAGTAACTATCAGAAACATGAGTTTACACAAACAAAAAACACAATATAGTTCTGTGGAAAAGTGTCCCAAGGAAAAATTCCTACAATGGATGCTAATACGGAGGATGGTTTTAGAGGACATGATGTCTAATATCTATAGTCAAAAGTTGATCATGGCAGCTAAGGGATGAAACAAATGATGATTATGATGAACTAACAAAATATAATCTACAACACAACTTAAAATAACAACAACAGAGGGAACAGCTATTCCCAGTTCCTTATGACAGCTACAAAACACACAACATAAAACAACAACAACAACAAGGGGGTACAGCTATTCCCAGTTCCTTATGACAACTAAAGGGCACACACAACATACATTAATGACAACAACAACATGGGCACAGCTATTATCCTGTATGTGTTGTACTACAGCTACAAGACACACAACATAAAACAATGACAACAACAATGACAACAACAACAACAACAGGGGCACAGCTATTATGCTGTATGTGTTGTACTATAGCTACAAAACACACAACATAAAACAACAACAACAACAGGGGCACAGCTATTATGCTGTATGTGTTGTACTACAGCTACAAGATACACAACATAAATATGTAAATTATACAGGCCCTGGGTGTAACAATAAAACATGATAATTCTGCATGTATGATTATACATAGTGTACTCAAAACATATAGTTCTACAACACAATGATCTCATACACATGGTTATACATGGTGTCATCAAAACATATAGTCCTACAACACAATGATCCCACACACATGGTTATAAAAGGTGTCATCAAAACATATAGTACTACAACACAATGATCCCACACACATGGTTATAAAAGGTGTCATCAAAACATATAGTCCTACCACACAATAATCCCACACACATGGTTAAACATGGTGTCATCAAAACATATAGTACTACAACCCTACATAACAATAAACCAACACATGGTTATACATGGTGTCACCAAAACATAAAGTCCTACCACACAATAATCCCATACATGGTTATACATGGTGTCATCAAAACATATAGTCCTACCACACAATAATCCCACACACATGGTTATACATGGTGTCATCAAAACATAAAGTCCTACCACACAATAATCCCATACATGGTTATAAATGGTGTCATCAAAACATATAGTCCTACAACACAATAATCCCATACATGGTTATACATGGTGTCATCAAAACATATAGTCCTACAACACAATAATCCCATACATGGTTATACATGGTGTCATCAAAACATAAAGTCCTACCACACAATAATCCCATACATGGTTATACATGGTGTCATCAAAACATATAGTCCTACAACACAATAATCCCACACACATGGTTATACATGGTGTCATCAAAACATAGTACTACAACCCTACAACACAATAAACCAACACATGGTTATACATGGTGTCACAAAAACATAGTACTACAACCCTACAACACAATAAACCAACACATGGTTATACATGGTGTCATCAAAACATAGTACTACAACCCTACAACACAATAAACCAACACATGATTATACATGGTGTCACCAAAACATATAGTCCTACCAAACAATAATCTCACACACATGGTTATACATGGTGCCATCAAAACATATAGTCCTACAACACAATAATCTCACACACATGGTTATACATGATTTCATCAAAACATAGTACTACAACCCTACAACACAATAATCCAACACATGGTTATACATGGTGTCATCAAAACATATAGTACTACCACACAATGATCCCACACATGGTTATACATAGTGTCATCAAAACATATAGTTCTACAACACAATGATCCCACACACATGGTTATAAAAGGTGTCATCAAAACATATAGTCCTACAACAAAATAATCCCACACACATGGTTATACATGGTGTCACCAAAACATATAGTCCTACCACACAATGATCCCACACATGGTTATACATAGTGTCATCAAAACATATAGTTCTACAACACAATGATCCCACACTCATGGTTATAAAAGGTGTCATCAAAACATATAGTCCTACAACACAATAATCCCACAAACATGGTTATACATGGTGTCACCAAAACATAAAGTCCTACCACACAATAATCCCATACATGGTTATACATGGTGTCATCAAAACATAGTACTACAACCCTACAACACAATAATCCAACACATGGTTATACATGGTGTCATCAAAACATAGTACTACAACCCTACAACACAATAATCCAACACATGGTTATATATGGTGTCACCAAAACATATAGTCCTACCAAACAATAATCCCACACACATGGTTATACATGGTGTCACCAAAACATATAGTCCTACAACACAATAATCCCACACACATGGTTATACATGGTGTCATCAGAACATATAGTCCTACAACATATAGTCTGACTTGATATTAGAAATTAAGCAGAACTCTTCTACCATTTTCACACACTTTTCTGGTTGAGTAACACAAACCAGGTATTAGACATAGTACAGGGTGTGACAATAGTCAACATCAATACCACAAACCAAGTATTTTAAACATAGTACAGAATGTCAATTGTCAAAATCAGTAACACAAACCAAATTTTAAACATAGAACAGGGTGTGACAATAGTTAACATCAGCAATCAAACCAAGTATTAAATAAACATAGTACAGGATGTGACAATAGTCAACATCAGTTACAAAAACAAAAACAGTATGGGGTGTGACAATAGTCTACATCAGAAACACAAACTAAGGATGACACATTCTACAGGGTGTGACAATGGTCAATGACAATAACGCATATCAAATATTAGACAGTGTACAGGTTGTGACAATAGTCAACACCAGTAAAACAAACCAAAACATTGTACAGGATGTGACAAAAATCTAAACCATTAAAATAAACCAAATATTAGACACTGTGCAGGGTGTGACAAAAGTCAACATCAGTAACACAAACCAACATTAGTATCATAATAAACACACACATGCATGGGCACACACACACATGCATAGGCACACACACACACACACACACACACACACACACACACACACACACACACACACACACACACACACACACACACTATACAGGGTGTGTCAATAGGCAACATTAGTATCATAATAAACATACTCATCCATGGACACACACACACACATATATATATATATATATATAAATATATATATATATATATATATATATATATATATATACACACACACACACACACACACACTATACAGGGTGTGTCAATAGACATTATCAGTAGTACATACATGTACAAGGTATTACTCACTGTACAGGTTGTATCAATAGACAACATCACCAACACACACCAAGAATTACATACTATTAATGTACAGGGTGTGTCAGTAAGGCATATCAGTTACACATAGCTGGTCATACACATAGTACAGGGTGTGTCAGTAAGGCATATCAGTTACACATACCTGGTCATACATACTGTACAGGGCATGTCAATTAGATACAAAACCTACAATATGGGTTGTGCCCTGGAAACATTATAATCCACCACCTCTACTTCTCTGGTTATTATTTTTCTCCAATTATATCTACTTTTCAGTATTCCAGGATAAGCAGAGCAGCCCGCAACAGAAGGCCACAGTGATAAAATTCTTTATTGAAAAATAAGAAGCTGGAAATTTCTCTTTAAAATATGACACACCAGACACCTTAATCAAAGCAATTATAGAAATATGTGTTGTATTTTTATGGTTTTCCTTTAAAAACAAATTTGTTGACATTAATATTTGTTTTGGATTACCCACAAAAATAATGAAATTAAATCCTCAATGAAAATTTAAGATTTTACAATAATCAGAGTTCAACAATCTGTGATACATCATTTTCCCCTCATTCCTCAATAATTCTACTTCATTTAAAAAAAAATGAAATTTTATCACCATAGCCTCTTTACACAGTCATACTGTAACACCATGTATACTTGATCAATTGACACATATTACAAGCACTTTGTAAATAATTTCAACACAGAGTTATTTTCAAGATCTTTTCATATACCGGGTACAAAAAAATTAATAAGATCAGAAAGTAAATGATCCGAAAAGATTGAAACTGACGAACAGTACAATGTTAGAATATATATATATATCTAGATTTTTTTTATTAATTTAGTAAGATTTTGATGAAAACAGAAAAAATGTTGTCTAGCCAAGTTAAAAGTGTATTCCTATGTTAAAGGGGAGTAACTGAAATCATCATAACTATAAAGATTAGATGTAGTTGTTTGTGAAGGGTCAGTAAAATTTTCACCCAGTTAAACCTGACCTGACATTGATTTAACAAAACAAAACTGTCCTTAAAAGCATTGTGACAAAATTATAAAGTAATTTTATCTCTAAAGTAAAAATCATGTGCCAAGGGTGACCACTTTTACCTCTCTCTTTGGGGGACTTATTAACCTCATGAGTGCAGTTGTGACCCTTGCCATTGGGATTTATTCATTATGATGGTCAAAATGAGATGTCAATCACACATCTCATATTACAAAGTCAAATGACTGGATGTGTATTACATGAGATATGTCACTCTTCATGAGATATATATCACTCTAGATGAGATATCTGTCATTCTGTATGAGATATCTGTCACTCTAATGAGATATCTATCCCTCTGGGTAAGGCATCTGTCACTCTGCATGAGATATCTGTCACTCTACCTGAGATATCCACCATTACTCTGCATGAGATATCTGTCACTCTACCTGAGATATCCATCATTACTCTGCATGAGATATCTGTCACTCTACCTGAGATATCCATCATTACTCTGCATGAGATATATGTCACTCTACATGAGATAATTGTCACTCTGCCAGATATTTGTCACTGTGCTAGATATCTGTTACTCTGTGTGAGATATCTGTCACTGCATGAAATAAATGTCACTCTGCATGAGATATCTGTCACTCTGCATGAGATATCCGAAGTTTATGCGAAAAGATAATTTTACCCTTACTACATGAACATGTACTTAACTTGTTGAAAAAAATCAACTTTAAGTACTTAATAAGATTATGACATTCTCCAAAACCTCCCTCAGGTACCCCCATCAATTAAGGCAATGTCAGATGTATGAAAAGGATGTGCAAGATATCACCAGGTTGCTCAGACTTATAAATAGACAGAGTCTAAAATGGAGAAAATAATGTGTAAAATTTTCATGTCAATTTCAGATCATTTATATACTTTTTTGCACCTAAATAATAAACTCAATTAAATATTTCGATGAATTATCTGTATCTTTATCACCATGGTGCTCATGTGGTTATCATCACAATAATTTTTATAATACTTTTCAGATCTTCAATGTTAAATGTTAAGACTTTGTTTTAAAAACATGCAAAGAAAAACAAAACAAAAAATATCGAACTTATGTAAAAAAAATTATTTTAAGAAGTAACTTTGAAACACTGACTGTTTTCATTTCAAATTCGTATAAACAAAAAAGTTTATATACAAAAAAAATTATGCCTCTCGATAATGCTAAAATTCATCAGATTTGAAACTAAGAATTACCATGATAAAAAATAATATTATGAATGGAATGACAAACAACAACAACCATGAAAATAAACTCTAGTTTAACATTTCTACAACAGAAGTACTACAGAAGGAAGCTGTGGCTAGTTAGCTGTATCATACCTGGGACAACCTCCTTTGGTTTGTCTACAGAATACACACAAAGCATTACATAATTAAATAAACACACACTGTAGCATATATATAGCATGTAGAATATCAAACAGTCTCACTTATGTTTGTATAAAGCATGGAGATAAAATACCCATCTGAATTATAGTTTAAAATGTGTGAAGAATTACTAGTATCACTTTATTTTTGTATCGTGTATTGTGTACTACCGATATTAGTCTGATTACATGTTGAATATTAGTACATCAATGCAAAATGTTGAACAACATTAGGTTATTTTGTGTTTCTCTTAGAAAAAAACCCTAAAAATACTATAAATATAATAACTGTAAATAAAGATTATGCAATAAGATGGAGGTGATTTATCATCAAGAAAATTGCTTTCTGTCCATAGGAATTACTGGCATCTTTAATCATTGATAACTCATCTACCCCTGAGAAACAATGGACTCTACTTAAAATCAATGACACAGGTCAGTCCATCGGGCAGTCCAAATGTGTCTTCAGGAGTGAATGAAATGAAATAACATTCCAAATAAATGTTTGATCCAATGTCATGTTATATAATATGGTGTTAAAAATGATAATTTTTAATTTGGCGTGTGTTTTGAGATTTATAAATGGTCAATTATGCCCAAAATAACCTTTAAAAACATTATCTGCTGATCTAGTTTTAACATCAAGATACTCAAACCACACAAAAATTACCGGTATTTGTTTTCAAACACATCATGAACAAAATACATTTTTTTAAAACATTCATTTGAAATGTACAGGATTATATAAACAGGAAAATATGCTGTGGTGTTAATCATAGTAAAATGCTAAATGGAATGGATAACATCAGGTAAAATCTTATTGAATGTATCTGTATAGCGACAAACTTAGCATGATCGTCTATTTCCAGTAACTTTCTACACAGGGCAGATTGCACTAATGTATCTATGAACAGATTTGTAAATGTAAAACATTACCTACATACATGTATTTATAACCGAAGTAGATTGAAGCCACAATTATCAGGGTTATCATACGTGTATTGGCAGAAGTAGTACATATAATGCAATATTTTCGCAGGTTTAGATTATCAATTAGATGGTTGAACCCAACTAGGACACTAAGTTTTAAAACAGTTGGTTACTTTATAAGAGTGGCCATAAAATAAAGGTTAGGTCTGATATGAAATATACTGACTATCATGTGTACCTACAGATGTACACCACCTCAGAATGTCATTCTTGAAAATAACATTCCTGATAAAATAAACACTCATTTTTGCAAAAAAAATACTGAAAACCTGGAATATTTTGCTTCCATTTAATTTTTCTCCATTTTCACCCCTTAAATGAGAGGACGAATTTAAAACAAAAGCAAAATTTTCAAGCTAAATTACATGTACTGAAGCACAGACTTACATGGCATCCATGAGACTACTGTGATTTACAGCAAATTTAAGATGTGGTCAATCTGTTTTTGGCATTAAAGGACAAAAATTACGGTACCAGGGGCAAAAATTTCCAGGTATACGGTAGTTTCTTCAACCAAATGCGAGTACACATAGGGCCATAAGTAGTGGTTGTGATTCTATGTTTGTGTATGTAGTGAATTTAGCTAAATCAGCATTACAGATTAACAAAAGCATTGACAATATTTCAAACATGCATCATAAATTCAAGCACTCAAAAAATATGAAATTGCTAGAAGCATACACTTTCTTCATCTAAAATTCCATTATTTTCAGTGCTAAGATATTTCAATGTGTGTAATGATAAAACATTGTATGAATTGTCAAACTGTTTACACTACAAAATTCTGTACAAAATGTACATACAGTAGAACCTGTCTTGAGAGACCACTGTTATGAAAGACCACCTGTCTTGAGAGATTAAATTTCAGTGGCAAAATGGATGGTTTCTCAAGGCATGTTCTACTGTACTGACAGAAGAAATGTAGAAACAGATGTGTCTGCTGTAAAATCTGTATAGAATTTACAAATACAGTTGAACCTGTCTTGAAAGATCACTCTCATGAAAGACCACCTGTTTTTTGAGACTACCTTCTGAAGTCCACTTGATAAAAAAAATCCTTTAGATAAAACCTATTTTGAGAAATCACGTGTCTTGAGAAACCACATTTCAGTGGCTGATGGGGTGGTCTCTCAAGACAGGATTCACTTTATTAAATTGTAGATACAGATGTGTCTGGTGTAAAATCTGTTTACAAATCCCAAAGCTTCAATGCCCCAAAACTTAACAAGTCCATTATTTATTCCCATGTTTTATGATACTGTAGAACCTGTCTTGAAAGATCACCCCTTCTGGCTTGAATTGTGGTCTTAAAAGACAGGTGGTCTCTTAAACGAGGTTGTATTTAAAGGATTATTAAACCAAGTGATTTTGAGAATGTGGTCTCTCAAGATAGGTGGTCTTTTATGACAGTGGTCTCTAAAAGCAGGTTCCACTGTACTTTAAGAAAAAGGCCAAGAACTGGGAATGTACAAAATAACACAATTAAGTACAACTTAATATGTGGGAAGATAATAACGAGCTATTACCTTGTTTATATCCATTGTCTCCGGAGTTAAAGTCCCAGCTTCTTCTCTCATTGCATATGATTGAATGATTCTGAAAGTAAAAAATTGGATCGTCTGTTGTTAATTAAATTCATGTTTGATTTATTGGAGTTTGCGACGATTTTGTGACCTCAAGATGTTCTTTATTTTCAAATGATCTCCACTGGGGAGGGGGACATGCCCTTTCACTTGATCAAATGTGAAACCTTTAAGGGGCCATTAGTTGTGTTTTAAACAAGAAAAATTCATTTTTTTACTACCTAGACTGATATACAATAATATATGAAATCTACATATACATAAAAAATTGTATATCCCAACATATTTTGTAAAAACAAGGTCAGCTCCAGTATTGTATGCATATACTGTACATATAGCAAGGTCAAATTAATCATTTGCAAATAAATAATTGCAAAACTGGGTTTCTCGAGAAATTTTCACAAAATATATTGGAATTTAGGAATGTTTACACCTATGTATACTTGTTTTTGTTCAAACTAAAAAAAGAATGAACATTTTTGAAACAGAGCATAGCTAATGCTCTTTTTAGCAAAGAATGGCTTGAGCAAGATTGGCTAGAATAGTTCTATGGCTCTGGAGATTAATAACAAATAAGCTCAAAGTTAGAATTACTTAAGACTACAATCGATTTCAGACACATTTAGAAACATTCAAAACTTGAGCCCCATATCAGGGAAGGCATAGCACATAAAAGAATTGGCATCAGTCCACAGCACAGGCCAAAATTTATAGAACATCACCTAGAGTTGATGAAATCTCCAACTAAGGGAAAATTCTTAGCAGGATGTTAGCTACTTACTTTTTCTATCCTCTACTTACTAGATACATACTTTTTCTATCCTCTACTTACTAGCTACTTATTTTTTCTATCCTTTACCTCTTAGCTACTTACATTTTCTATCCTCTACCTCTTAGCTACTTACATTTTCTATCCTCTACCTCTTAGCTACATACTTTTTCTATCCTCTACTTACTAGCTACTTATTTTTTCTATCCTTTACCTCCTACCTACTTACTTTTTCTATCCTCTGCTTACAAGCTACTTACTTTTTCTATCCTCTACTTACTAGCTACTTACTTTTTCTGTCCTTTACATACTAACTTTTTCTATCCTCTACTTCTTAGCTACTTACTTTTTCTATCCTCTACCTCTTAGTAACATACTTTTTCTATCCTCTACCTCTTTGCTACATACTTTTTCTATCCTCTACCTCTTAGCTACATACTTTTTCTATCCTCTACTTACTAGCTACTTACTTTTTCTTTCCTCTACCTCTTAGCTACTTTTTCTATCCTCTACCTCTTAGCTACATACTTTTTCTATCCTCTACCACTTAGCTACTTACTTTTTCTATCCTTTACTTCTTAGCTAACTTTTTCTGTCCTTTACATACTAACTTTTTCTATCCTCTACTTCTTAGCTACTTACTTATTTTTCCTTTGTATTTCATCAATTAACTGATGTATATGGTCATCCATAAACTCAATTTTCTCATTTTTTCGAGCATGTCCTTTCTGTAGCTTGACAATACGTTCTATCAACACCTGTTTATCCGGTTCAACTTGTTCTGTGATCAATGGATATTCCTGGAACACAGAAAGAATAAATAGCCTGAACTGCATCATCAACAGAAGCGAACACCATTGATCCTTCAGCACACACAGTTGCTTTATAAAATGTAATTCCCTACAATACTGTAAATCTGGTTTTATTCACGAGAATTTTATTTATACATAATTTTAAAAGAGCTCTCACTAGCAAAAATGAAATTTTCACTTAAGTGAAACTGAAAAGCACAATGCAATGTTCTTGGGCGTGATATTAGCCAACAGTTTTTGAAAACAGTCGATATTTAATGTGAGTTCACATCAGAACACGGGTGTACAGAGGAAAACTTTTGTAATGAAGTATGATAACAGTATAACAAAATGAGCATTCAAAATCGCAAAATTATCATCTTGCAAATAAATTTAGAATCGGCATTTAATAAATAAAGTACAACAAAATTTTCTGGATTTACAGAACATACTTTTTATAAATTTAACAGTCTTTGTCATCTGAAATTCTTTCATGAAAGTCAGAGACAGACTCGTTTTGCTATATAAGAAAATATCTGAGCATTTATTATGATATTTACTCAAACCCCCTATTTTCATATGGTGTTGTCACCAGCTTTAAGTGAATTGTCATTAATCAAAACTTTTGTTAAGAACACACTGCCATGTCTGGCCATACTAAGAACACACTTCAGTACAGTGAGGGTTCTACTACTGCCATGTCTGGCTATGTTAGTACCATGGAGATGTTATCTAATACCACGGAAATGTTATCTAATACCACAGATATGCTATATGATACCATGTAAATGCTACATAGTACCATGGAAACATTATCTAATACCATGGAGCTGCTATAAAATACCAAGGTGATGCTAAATAATAACATGGCAATGCTATATGGTACCATGGAGATATTATATATTACCATGGAGATGCTATCTAATACCATGGAGATGCTATCTTATACCATGGAGATGCTATCTAATACCATGGAGATGCTATCTAATACCATGGAGATGCTATCTAATACCATGGCAATGCTAAATCATAACATGGCAATGCCATGTAAACAGCATAAAGAAAGGGTGCAGATTACTGGTAGGATCTTATTTATTTTTACGTTGAAAGTGCATATTATTTTACGGATACTAAAATTGTGAATTTAAAACTTATCATAAAATCTATTTATTACGTATCTTTATTGAAGTCTTTAATGTAAAAATTGATGTGGAATGTTTATGATTTCAGTAAAGTGTATGTTTTGATTACATGTCATATGTCCATTGTTTCACTTTGGGAGTACAGGTGTGAAATAATGGTCGCTCTACGGCCTCACCTTTTATCGCGAAATCGCAAGCCAATTTCTATTGATATTATTTAACAAAAATGTGGAATAATAAATTAGGGGTGTTTCAAAAGCATTATAACCTTTTTTTTCGAATTCAATACTTGTTTTAAAAGTTACAATGTAAGCTTTAAGATAACAAATTAATCAAACTTTCTGTACCTGGATCTGTTCAGGTGGATTGGTGAATCTTGATGAAGGTGCTGAAGTTTGGTAATTAATACTTGAAGAAATATTGTTCTCTGAGGTACACAATGTATTTAGTGAACCATTTGAGCTCGTTCTTGATCCCATACTGACACAGTCCTTTTGTGTATCACCATTTGATTCAAATGTTTCTAACTTTTTACGGACTTGCTGTAGCTGCCTTGTTAGGTCCTGTCAAATACAATATGCAGTTTATTGTTAATAAACCTTTACAAACATAAACATCGTTGACTTTCTGATTATTATAAAACTGTTTGTCCAACACAAAGACTGTAAACATGGCCTAATTCTAATTGGAATATTGAGTTAGCTGTACCTTACCCACACCCATACAGATCAAAGGGAATGCTAAATTAGCTGTACCTTACCAACACCCATACAGATCAAAGGGAATGCTAAGTTATCTGTACCTTACCCACACCCATACAGATCAAAGGGAATGCTAAATTAGCTGTACCTTACCAACACCCATACAGATCAAAGGGAATGCTAAGTTAGCTGTACCTTACCCACACCCATACAGATCAAAGGGAATGCTAAGTTATCTGTACCTTACCAACACCCATACAGATCAAAGGGAATGCTAAGTTAGCTGTACCTTACCCACACCAATACAGATCAAAGGGAATGCTAAATTAGCTGTACCTTACCAACACCCATACAGATCAAAGGGAATGCTAAGTTAGCTGTACCTTACCAACACCCATACAGATCAAAGGGAATGCTAAGTTAGCTGTACCTTACCAACACCCATACAGATCAAAGGGAATGCTAAGTTAGCTGTACCTTACCCACAGTACCCAAACTGATACTGATCTAGGTACAGTTTTAATTATCAATTAAATCATAATGTCCTTCAGATCAGCATGAGTGCGAGCACAGAATCACAACATCACAATAGTAGAACTATTAACTCTCAGCCTCTCAGATGGTTGAATAACTGTATAATTGTTTAATTTCAAGGGGATAGAATTTCTCATTTTTATGAGAGGACCTTAGTATTGCTCTGTTGCTGTAGGGTTTAAGGCGGGTACTCCGCACACTGTAAAATTTGCATCAACTTGCTTAGTTTTTACAGTATAAGTTAAAAAATTGTGTTCTGGGTATTTTGCAGGTACATTGAATATTGTTTTGAAGTAAACCTTATAAATATCTTATGATTCGTGTACACGATGTCTGATTATATATGAACAAATTTTGATTGGCACTAACCTTTATAATTATGATCGATAACGTATTGTCTTTCTGATACTTCATATTCACAGGTATTTAATTCCGCAGTGTTTTCTTTGACCGCACAGTAAAATTATATACCCCACAAATAAAATCAATTTTACTGTATTTGATATGTATTATATATGGCACTTACAAAAAATTTATTTTACTCGACAGCAAAGAAAACCAATTTCTGTGTACTGTATACATAATGTATATCTATTTGTTCTATGTACTTTGCCATTATTACTGAATTGTGTCCCCTAGCTTGGCTGTAAATTATTTTCCTTACCTTGATATTATTTCCATGCTTTCTTTTTAGTGTTTTTATATCATTCTTTTCATCTTCAATTCTGACAGTTAATTCTTCAACTAGAATATAAAAATGGCAGCATGACTTAAGTGAACAAGAGAACTCCAAGGGGCTATATGCCTCACCTGTGTTAACATAGCAGTTTAGGTGTTCTGCTCTGGAAACAATTTTCACTGACTGTGTTCTGTTCAGGAAACAATTTTCACTAACTTTCCAGAAAGAAGGTCAGACCGACCCTATAACCCTTAAAGGCACATCTAGGGTGCATGGGGGTCATTTGTGGGAAGTATGATTCCAATCTATCCAGCAATTTAGGAGTTCTTCCCCAGAAACGATTTTTCATTGACTATGACATACTTTCAAGAAATTTTGCGGTACCAAAAAAGAAAAAAGGGAAATCTAGGATACATGGGGAAACATTTGAGTGAAGTATGGTTCCAATCCACCCAGTAGTTTACGAGTTCTGTTCCAGAAACAATTTCCAGTAACTTTGACCTAGTTTCTAGAAATTAGGTTAGACAGACCTTTGTACCCCAAAAGGCACATTCAGGGTACATAAGTATCATTTGTGTGAAGTAGGGTTCCAATCCTCCCAAAACTTTAGGAGTTTTGCTCTGGAAATGGAATGTTGACGACAACACCCCTGACACCACCAGACAGATCCCTATGTCTCACTTCTGCTTGGCAGGCAATACAAAAATTACATACATCCTTAATTTGTGGAAGACTGGGCATTCCAGAAAAACAGAAGGAATATGACACATTAAATGGGCATTAACTGTGTTTCACCCAAACATTTTCTTTCGGTTTTGACTACTTCGACATACACAGAGAACACATTCTTAAATTTCTATATATTCTGTAAAAATTGCTTGAGAAACCCAGTTTAGCAATTATTCATTTGCAAATGATTAATTTGACTTCACTATTTGTATTTTCACATAACATATAGGGATATAAGAATTTTTATACCTGCCTATAGCTCTTAATCGTTATTGTTCATCAATCTAAGTAAAAAAAAAATGAAAACATAGCTAATGCCCTTTTAAAGAAGCTTGCTTACCATACTAGCAAGGAAACTAATTTAAAAATGACAAAAGAGTTTTACATTGGGAATAATTTAAGTGTATGAAAAAGTATATATGTATTTGAAATGAAATACAATAGATGTCTATGATTTTTTTTTCTTTTTTTTTTTTTATCTCAAAACCAATCCGTCTGCAGGCACTAAACAGAGAAAAAACTTGGTATGGCCTAATCATCTCTCTCAAATAAACTAGATCACCATCAACTCTTACCAGATCTGGTCTTCTCTTCCAATTTATCTTTCAGTTGGGTTGTTTCTTCTAGACGTAGTGACTGTTCCTGCTTCAGAGAATCACTCTGCAGAAGAAACAGGAGATAAATGGAGGACAACAGTTGCCATAGTAATATTTGCTAATACAATTGAATACATAATTTTGTTTGTTTGTTGTAACAGTGTTTTACACCAAACTCAACCAGTGGTCAGAGGTAAGTTTTTAATGGTGGATGAGAAAACCAAGTTACAATGTACCTGAGCAATTATCCATCCCCCCCCCCCCCCCCCCCCCAACCAATTTGTATTTGCTTAACAATATGTCCAAAACTTGTAATCCTCTGTAGGAATCTTGTCATCCCCTAAAAAATGGTCATCCCTAACAAAACATATGCCATAAATTGTAAAATATTTCATTCCATACAATCCCTTACACCCCCTCCTCCCCCCAACACACAAATTTATTACCACCCTGCTGTATACATGTAACCCCCCCACCCCTCCAACAAAAATATTTTGTACACTAGTAAAAAAAAAATTAAGATGTTTATCACCACATTCCAAGGCAGCATACTCACCATATCATTATATGTAGATTCCAGAGATTGTAACTCCATTCTAAGCATAGCCACTTCACTTGCTTGAGTAGAGCACTGCAATGATTATATCTAATGTTATATCTAAGTACAACAAACATTCTGTAAATCTGGAAATTTTCGTGGGACTATAAATATAATACAGCTTTAAATTTATTTGCGAGATATTATTTTTCCAATTTTGATTGCTCATTTCATCATACTATTATTGTACTTATAACAAAAGTAGTCCTTTGTACAATCGTGTACTGATGTGAACTCACTATATCAACTGTTTTCTAAAACTTGTAATTTTCTGTTATGCCTGGTGGCTAAAATCAATCCCAAGAACACTGCATTTTGCCTTTCAATTCACTTTCACTATCAGATTAGAAAATTTAACAAAAATATTATTTTCCCCAGCAAGAGCTCTCGTGAAATTATGCAAAAATAAAATTCTCGCAAATAAAACCACATTTACAGTAATATATAATGAAAATTATTTTTGTCACTGTAATCATGATAATAACAAGGCTAATTCGTTAAATTAATAGTCCCCCACCTATGGCATATCGCAAAAACATCTATCTACAATGTATCTCTACAACATTTCTAAAAATAAGGGTGCTAGGAATAAAATTTTTGTATGCAAAACTCTGTCTCCTTCAGATGTGTACCTGTACAAAATATGGCCCAGACAAATGAAGTAATCAAAAGGGGGGGTTGGTAACTAAAAAAATATTTGTATGCATGTATACTTGCACAATGTATGGGAGGACTAGTTGAATAAATGAGGAAGATATGAGTTGGACAAAGCAAAAAGGATTGATGGACGAAGGCAAGAACGGATGAACACAATGCAAAACTATCGCTATAATCCCCCTCTCCCTGAAACCGGTAGGGGACTAATATTCAAGCAGTGTTTGATGATAACAAAACTTGCCAGTGTAGCTTTGTATCTCGGATACTAAAACTTTTACTAAGAAGTATGTCAAATGGGATTATACAAGCCAAGAGGTCAAAGGTCAGCATACCATTTCAAAAGGATTGCACATGTGAAATATTTAAGCTCAACTCCTTATATTTAAAAAAATATAGCCCATGTTAAAGTTTTTGTCCGCTGACAATGCCGATGACAATGCCAGGGGTATGACATTAGCTTTTTGGACATTTTATTCTGGCAAATTAAAAATTGTAGATGCCCAAAAAATGTAAAATTCAAAGAAAATGCATGATATATTTATTGGAACTCAGTATTAAGACCACCTAATTGATTGACTCAAATCAGTCTGATAAGTGGGGCGGTCTCTTAAGTGAGGGCCTGGACTTATCTTATATCCATTTCAGAAGTTGACAAGAGCCTGAATAATTATTGTCTTAAATGTGAGGTGATTGTCTAAGCAAGGTGTTCTTTAGGCAAGGTTTCACTGTATTTGTATACAAATGTCTGTTACATTAAAACATTCTATTTCATAGAGCAATCAAAATCACAACAGTAAGCACAGCAACCATGTTTACCTGATTTTGAAGATTAGAATTTTCTGACTGCAGTTCAGCATTTTTTGCACTTAATTTCTCAGTTAGTTCTAACTTTTCCGACTCCCTCTTTCTACAAGATTCCATTTCAATCAACAGATCCTTGTTACTAATTTTCAGTTCTGATATTTCAGCATCCAAAGATTTAATCGTGCACTGTGCTCTGAAAGAAACATAGAACTTTCTTACAACTACGATATCAAATATAATTTTAATACAAATCTGTAACATTCATCATACATTCTAAGAGTAATGATCAATCAATACAAACTAATTCATCAAAATCATTGACTTACAAAAGAGTTCATTGTTTTTTAGGGGTTGGTGAGTGAATAATTGAATGGTGGGCAATCAGAAAACTTTAACAAAAACCTTTAGTGCCTCCAATTTCACCACACAGGGTCTAATAAATGTTACAAATTTGAAATATTAAATAAAACTTTTTATACAAATCTGGGATATTAAAAAAATAAACTTTGAAACAAATTTTAGATATCAAAGTATCCAATAGTTAGTTCAAATCTGATATATCAAAGCCTTGATTGTAAATGTGGGATATCCAATTTCAATGCAATAATGAAGTAATTATGGGATATCAAATAAAACTCTAATACAAATCTGAGATATCCAACAATTATCAAAAATATGGGAAATCAAATAAAAGTCATTAAAACATCTTTAACACCACAAATCTTTGCTTACTAAACAGAAATTTTGTGTTAAATATCTAGAATATCTAACTTAATAGATTACTGAGGTAGGCCTACAAATTGATCTAATATTAAATTGTAATTAGATCTATAAATAGATAGTATTTACCTTTTGAAATCTGATTTGACCTGGACAAATTCTTCAACTTTAACTTGTAAATCTTTGTTATCTTTTTTCTGTTTTTGTAACATTTCTTTAAATCTGTTCATGGTTTGTTCCGTCTGTATTCTTTCATTTTCCAGACACTGAGATTTGTCTTTGAAGGTTTGTACTTCTGTAATAGTTTCCCTATGTTTGGTTTTCAGATGTTCCAATTCTTTCAATGTTGCATGGAAAATCTGTGAACAAAATTAAAATCTTATCATGTCGGTTCTCAGATGTCGATGCACAATTATTTTTGTTACCTTTCATACTACAGCAGGTAAGGGGAAAATCTCAAAAGCTGATGCGCAATTATTTTTGTTACCTTTCAAACTGCAACAGATAAAGGGAAAATTTCAAAAGTTGATGAACAATTATTTTTGTTACCTTTCATACTGCAATAGGTAAAGGGAAAATCTCAAAATGGTGATGCGTAATTTATTTTTGCAACCTTTTGTTCTGCAGCAGGTAAGGGGAAAATCTCAAAAGTTCATGAGCAATTATTTTTGTGACCTTTTGTACTGCAGCAGGTAAGGGGAACATCTCAAAAGTTAATGAGCAATTATTTTTGTGACCTTTCTTACTACAGCAAAAACTGGGAAAATCTTAAAAGTCGCCACAAAATTAACTAGTGGTTGCCACATAAATTATCTGGTAGTCACCACTTAATCAACTGGCAGTCCCAACATAACTAGTGGCCCTCACTTAAAGCTTCAGTATCAATTTCATGTGTGGAATGTCGTGATACATCTTGATGCTACGTTTACAAGTTTTGTCAGAGACATCATGAAATTCTTTTTACTTTTCCTACCAATTACCATACATTAATTCATAAACACTTACAGGTGTTATGTCACAGAATAATATTTCCTATTTCTCATAGAACATCTACAGAATTTCATTAACAGCTCTGGTTTAAAAGTTGTATCTTAAATTAAGATGCACAGGAGTGACGAAAATAGTCATTCAGTATTTGTTTTTATGTGACTCTGTGAAATAGTAATTCAGTACATTTATTTGTTTATATATAACCAAGGAATCAGTAATTCAGCATTTGTTTATATATGACCTTGATAACAGTAATTCAGTATTTGTTTATAAATGACCTTGATAACAGTAATTCAGTATTTGTTTATATGTGACTATGGAAATCCCAGATCAGTATTTGTACCTCCTCTTGGTCTGTTTTCTCCTGTTTTTGTTGTAGAAATTCACTCTCCTTTACTTTGAGTTGGCTGTCTAGTGCATTGGATTTTATTTCTTCTGATTCCTGTACAATACAAACATTTTCTTAAATCAACAAAACATTACAATAAATTCTTGTATCTTACAAATGTGAGTTTCATCGTGTTTATTTTGCGTCTAGTAAAATGATGGTTGAACAGGCAATTACCATGATTTGGTGAAATGCCTGTTACAGTAACAACCAGTGGCTACTTTGTCCTTCATCCATGACCAATCAGTCAATCAAGACATGATGGACAATTAGAGAAAGTTCACAAAGTATTTTTCAAAACGTTTTTTTTTCTTCTTCTGGGCAAACAAAAGTCTTTTTTTAGTCTGACTTTGATTTGTAGTGAAGTGTCTCTAACAGATCTATTTTAACAATACTTTGGCAGTCTACTGTTTCTCTACCTGATCTATTTTAACTATACCTTGGCAGTCTTCTGTTTCTCTACCTGATCTATTTTAACTATACCTTGGCAGTCTACTGTTTATCTACCTGGTCTACTTTAACTATACATTGACAGTCTACTGTTTATCTACCTGGTCTACTTTAACAATACTTTGGCACTCTACTGTTTCTCTACCTGGTCTACTTTAACTATACCTTGGCAGTCTTCTGTTTCTCTACCTGGTCTACTTTAACTATTCCTTGGCAGTCTACTGTTTTCTACCTGATATATTTTAACTACCGTATTCGGCCGTGTATAATCCGCACTCTTTTCACTCTAAAATTTGTCTCAGGCAGGGGGGTGCGGATAATACAGTACTACAGAATCTTAGGACATTTTTTTCCGCGAAATACTGCATGAGATTCGATGTAGGTGGTAAGCCTGACAAAGTTTTTTCGTAATAACAATGTACGAGTCAATGTATATCATCATTTATGTCTACAGTGACGGTGAATAAATCAATAAATGAATCTTGTTGTCTTTAATTTTTTGTGTTTTTCAGTTTACAAATAGGCTAGACTACACAGGCACTTGTGTAATGCTCCCTTGATTGAGGGTGTTGTGATCGGTGGATTGCATAACGCAAGTGCCTGTGCAAGGCTAGCCTAGTTGCGATGTTTGGCGAGGAAACTACCTGGTCATGAAGTTTTGTTATTATTGAAAAAATAGAACAATCTCAACAAGAATTCTAATA
Source organism: Atrina japonica (assembly GCA_030159075.1). Taxonomy (NCBI): domain Eukaryota; kingdom Metazoa; phylum Mollusca; class Bivalvia; order Pterioida; family Pinnidae; genus Atrina; species Atrina japonica. Next base: position 48,343 of record BROG01001317.1, on the reverse strand, counting down.
ATTATTTCACACTGGTGAACGACGACGAAGCGAACAGCCATGTTGTAAACTGTAAATGAGGGGGCTAAATGGAAGAGCAAATATGTAGTATATCTTGTAGTTTCGTATTTTCCCATTTATACATGTTATGTAGTTTTGCGTTGTTTGTTTTGAGACGATGACTATACATTAATAAATAAAACAATGTTTTCTGGGTGTTTTTGTTCTATGTTATTTTACACATTTCGTACTACCAGTAACTCTCTTACTACAGTACATCTACAGTGTAGTACTAAGTTATGGAACATGCCAATTATACAGGTAAGTACGATGAGTTAATTTTAAATTGAAAATATGATAAAAGGTGTAAAATAACACAATGCCACACCAAGGTAATTAATGTTTGTAGTATATGTCTCCATTCATAATCAATGATGCGTGTAACAGACAACAGTATACTTGGATCTGTATATATATATCCCTTTGTTTCAATAATTACGCTAAATGGATGTAGATCGCTTGTGTACAAGCTGCTCTCCGCTAATTAAAATTGTTACAAACTTTTTATGTCGCCGATTCCCGCAAATATAATATCTATTTCAAATGTTGTTCTAATACATACTATTAATTAAATAGATAGGCTACCACGTCAGCAAAAGCAAATGATTGCGCTGTAATTAACGGAATGTAATTTTACAAAGACTTCGACTGATGTTTTGATATTTCTTTTGTTATTTATTTCAAATCATTAATTTGCTTATCATATCCCTTATCTAATATCTCGAATATATATATCTATAATATATATTTATCTATTTCTTCCAAATACCGATCTGTGAATTTTGAAAATATTTCCGATCGTCATACTGCACTTATACACAATAATAATCTGCCGACGATTTTCATCGTGGAAAATAGTCAACACGGATTATACGCACGAAGTCCTTTTTTCTCTCCGAGATCTGATGCTGAAATGGGGGGTGCGGATAATACGTAAATGCGGATTATACACGGCCGATTACGGTATACCTTGGCAGTCTACTGTTCTCTACCTGATCTATTTTATCTATACCTTGGCAAGTCTACTGTTTCTTTACCTGATATGTTTTAACATTAGCTTGGTAGTCTACTGTTCTCTACCTGATCTATTTTAACTATTCCTTGGCAGTCTACTGTTTTCTACCTGATATATTTTAACTATACCTTGGCAGTCTACTGTTCTCTACCTGATCTATTTTAACTATTCCTTGGCAGTCTACTGTTTTCTACCTGATATGTTTAACAATACCTTGGCAGTCTACAGTTCTCTACCTGATCTATTTTATCTATACCTTGGCACGTCTACTGTTTCTTTACCTGATATGTTTTAACATTAGCTTGGTAGTCTACTGTTCTCTACCTGATCTATTTTAACTATACCTTGGCAGTCTTCTGTTTCTCTACCTGATATGTTAAACAATAGCTTGGCAGTCTACCATTTACCTGATATGTTTTAACAATAGCTTGGCAGTCTTTTCTTATCTGTTCAGTTTCCTCTTTGGCATCCTTCAATTTCATTTTTGTCTTCTCAAGTTCTGTTTTTGTATCCTATTGGAAAAACAATTAATATTTACCTTCTACTTGATTTCACCTTCTTTTTTAACAATGAAATCTTGTCTTTTGACACAAGATCTATTTCAATACATGTTTAATTTCAAGGATTTATTTAAAGTGATTTACCAAACAGATTGCCTTGCACTAAAGTGGTTTAAAATACAGTCAAACTTGCATTAAAGGCTACCTCTGAATAAAGGGTACCTGCCTATAAAGGCCACTAAAATATAACCTGTGTTTACTATTTTATATTGAATAACCCTCTTTATTTAGGCCATCTGTCTATAGTGACTACTTTGCCTGTTCCCTTGCATGGCCTTTATAAACAGATTTTACCATACAAACCGAAAAGACAGAACTCATTATCTTATATTATTTACATAAATGAACTAGAATATGAAGATAACCTGAAATATAGTTCGGAATGTATTTTACAAGACAGATTGTCTTTCATAAAAATAGGTCTCAAAGTTTAAAACAAAGAATTCCCAATTTATTTATTCGTATAAGTCAACAGTGGTATGAGAATATTAAAGGCAAACAAGCTGTCAAAATGGATTATTTGTTTGTATAAAATGTTTCAAATATTCGATGTTCTTACAAATAAAATGTTTTTATAAAATCTTGAGTTGAAAACAATGTTATGTCCCAATTTGTGAAAAAAAATTTAAATGTGAATAATGGGCAAGTTAAGATTATATTCTTTCATGGATCAAAGTTATATCAATCGTGAGCATATTTCATTCATTTTAGGCATTATATGCATGATATATTAGAAATTTCTGCGATGATATATATCTTTTTTATTTTTTTAATCAAATTTAGGGTGTAACTGTGGGATATATATACTGTATACATATATTTATCAAAATGACAGCCTATATGCCTTTAACTCATCAACCCCTGAACAACAATGGAATCTTCTAAAAATCAGTGATTTAGGCAAGTCCAAAACATGTCTTCAGAGGTAAATGAGTTAACAAGTGAAATATATTCCAGAGTCAAATCTTGGACCTACCTTGTGACCTTCAAGTTCAGCTTTTAATTTATTTTGTGCCCACTTGATTCTCACATCGGCTGATGATATCATTTCCTTATGCTTCTCCAAATCTTTTGAACACTCTGACAGTTCTGAGTTCTGAAAAATAAAAAAATTAATGTATGGTATAGTAAAATCCATACAACCTGGTGGGGTGGAGCCTCGTGAATCATTTCCTGACCAGAACAAGTTTAAAATTTAGGTAGTAAAGCATAATGAAATTATAATTACACTGGCAAAAGTACTTGCCATCATATCTATGTGTATCCAGTGAGGAATAAAAATGTTTTTCCCGTGAAGCATGTCATAACCGAAAAATGAGCAGAATCAACAATATGAGAATCAAAATTTTACTCCGTCTCACAAAGTTATGTAAATCTGAAAATATAGGTCTACCATGATACAATGGCATACCTAGGCACTACCAAGATCAAATGGTACACTTAGGTACTACCAAGATAAAGTGGCACACCTTGGTACTACCAAGATAAAGTGGCACACCTACATGTAGATACTAGCAAGATAAAGTGGCACACCTAGGTACTACCAAGATAAAGTGGCACACCTAGGTACTACCAAGTAAAAAAGATATACCTAAGTACAACCAAGATAAAGTGGCACACCTAAGTACTACCAGGATAAAGTGGCACACCTAAATACTACCAAGATATAGTGGCACACCTAGGTACAACCAATATATAGTGGTACACCTATGTACTACTAAGATAAAGTGACATGCCTAGGTACTACCAAGATAAAGTGGCACACCTAGGTACTAGCAAGATATAGTGGCACACCTAGGTTCTACCAAGATATTGTGGCACACCTAGGTTCTACCAAGATATTGTGGCACACCTAGGTACTATCAAGATGTAGTGGCATACCTATGTACAAATTTTCGCTCCCATTTAAAATTTTGCCCTTAGATGAGAGGGAGAATTCAAAATGAAAGTGAAATTTCCAAGCTAAATAACTGAAGCACGAACATACATGTCATCCATGAGACAATGGTGATGTAAAGCAAATTTAAGATGTAGTGAATATGCTTTCTGTCATACAAAGGCGGAAATAAACCCAATGTAAATTTCTAGATATAATTATACAGTATCTTGGTGGGACAGTACAATGTGAAAGTAATTTCTTATAAAATTTAGCTGAAAGAAGGATAGGTATCAAGAAAAATAATTTTAAGTAACATTTGGCTAAAAACGTTACCAAGGATGGATCTCACAAAATATATATTGTTCAAAGTCAATTTTTTTTTCATTTTATTCTGGAATATATTGTTTCATTGTACTGCAGATAATTGCACATTGCTCTGTATGACAGAGAAAGGAAGGCTCAGAAAATACTTTTGCAACTGAAGTGTTTCAGGGAACAAATAAGTCATTATAAAAAATTAATAAGGAAGTAGTCCTGCTCATTATGTTTGTGTATCACTGCAGGTCATAAACAAACAGATTTGAACATAAAACAAATAAACACAGTCAAACCTGTATTGAGCAGTCACCTAAGAGAAATCATAAACATGAATCTTAACAGAGGTGACCTCTTTAAGCACTGTTCACACAATCAAGGTTTTCTTGTACAAGTTTTCTTGGTCAACTCTCATAATGTGTACAGTCAAAGAAAACTTTGATCAAAGTCCATCAAAGAACTTTGACAGACTTTGATGGAATAGAAACTCATCCTATTTTTCTTCAAAATTTTAAGGACTTCGATGGAATTCAGCCCATCAAAGCATATATTCGATATGACGTAATCAATGTTTACATGTTACAAGCACATGGCTCCCACATTTTCTTGTACAAGTTGCTCAAAAAACTTCGATAGTGTGAACAGGTGACTTTATCAAAGAAAACTTTGACAAAGAAAACTTTGATCATGTGAATGGGGCTTAACTGAGGGTCTCAAAATCGTCAAATTATAATGTGTGTGTTAACATGTGAATTAAACTTCATATTCCTGTGTTTCATTTTTGTAATAGAATTGATATAAGTTAAGGTATTTTAAACATAAAGAATGACTACGATGTTTATACTAGCATTACATAATGAACCAGTATGTCTCTTGACCTAAAGTGACCAGCACAATGAAATTTGAATGGCCATTTAATTGGGTCAACTCAGTAATTTTGGACGTGAAAGGGGTGACCACTGACAACATTAGGAAGGTGGCTGCTTATTAGAGTATAATTTTATACGGAAAATGTTTGGGAGGTATAAAACTGATGGCTTAGAGGAGGTGACTGCTTTAAAAAAGTGACCGCATTTATAGGTTAGACTGTACATGTATATCTCTATCCACCTTGTAGGTACCCAGTGACCCAACACCTTGCGCTTAGTGATAAGAAAGTCAAATGGTTTTACAGAAACCAATCAAAATTAGTAAATGCTGCATCAACATTAATATTATCGATAATTACATATATATGAGTTGGGGGTAACATAGAATTAACACAAAATTATCTCTGCAAGACAATGTCCATTATTTTTACCTTTGATTCTATTTCAGTTGTCGTCTTTTTCAGATCACTTTTTGCATCTCTCAGTCTACTAGTTAAATTTTCTCTTTCTCTGTTTGCTTCTCTAAGTTTCATTTCAAACCTCTCGATGGCTTTTTGTCCTTCTAGAAACTTTTTTTCTGCCTGAGCATATTTCACAACCATTGTATCTTTTTCTCGATTGACCTCCTCTTGCATCTTGGATGCCTATAATTGGAAATACATCAAAGTGTTGACTACTGACCTTCTTTAACTGAAATGTTCAATACAGTGACGTTCAATACAGTGACGTTCAATACAGTGAAATCTGTCTTCAAAGACCACCCCTTCTGAAGCTGGAATGTGGTCTTACAAGACAAGTGGTCTCTCAAACGAGGTTTTGTTTTAAAGATATTGAAACATGTGATTTTGAGAATGCATTTGCCCAGACAGGTGGAAAAGTGGTCTGTCAAGACAAGATTCCAATGTAGTGCATCAGGACCTGTGTACAAGTACAAATTTTCAAAAACCAAACCTCTTCCCTGTAAGACCAATTCCTTTAGGGACACTGACTGTTTTTTTGCAAAAGAAAAATCTGTCCTTTTTACTGCTTAGATTGATATACAATAACAAAAAAGAGAGATACACAGGCATACAAATTCTTAAATTCCTATATATTTTGTGAAAATTGCTTGAGAAAATCAGTTTGGCACTTTTTCACATGCAATTGATTAACTCAACCTCACTATTTGTATATGAATACCACACTTGACCTGACCTTATTTTCACAAAATATATAGGAATACAAGATTTTTCATTCCTAAGTATAGCTCTTATGTGTTATTGTACATCAAGTACAAGTAGTAAAAGTAGATAAAAAGTTGAAATAATTTTTTTGGTAGACACACAGATAATGCCCCTTTAAATTATAAACCCCTGAAGTCACGTATGGACTTGTCCAATTCAAAGAATGGCGAAGTCCACTGTCAGAATTTAGGGAGATATGATTTGGAATCAAAACTTTATGAAGATTTACATGTAATATGAACTTATTCACACCTGAACAACGACATTAGATCATACTATTTATTGATCTGAGTGAGTCGTAATATGACCAAAGGGGTTGGCGAGTTAAACTCTGAACAAAAACAAAAACTGCTGAGTCAAACCACTGGTGGTCTAGTGGCAGAACAATTGACTTGCAAGCAGGAGTTGCTGAGTAAAATTCCTGGGTTACCAGGTCATACAAAAAACTTTAAAAAATGGTAGTGACTGTTCCTTCGCCAAACACTTGGTACACAAAGTGAAAGTTACAGGTCTTTTAAATGAGACTTAAACCTGTGCTACTGTGTCATAAAAGTAAAGAACCCTCACTGCATTTGCGTAGGTCCGTACCACAGATCAAAATTTACGGAATTTCACCTAAAGATGTTGACATCTCCATATTACGAAAAAGTTTTGTGAGATGTAAAACAACAAATAAACAGAATACTGCTTAGACAGCAAAATAATTTCATTTTTTTCTGACAGTCTGTATTTTCACAAGTAAATATTATCTAGTTTACTATGACAAATACAATCTTAATTTGATTTTGAATAGTGTTTTACGCCACACTTAACAATTTTTCAGTTCTATACTGGCAACCAGTTTTTAATGGTGGAGGCGAGGACCTGGGTACAACATTTCATGAAGAGACCGCCATTCTTCCGCAAGTAAACTGGCAATCTTTCTCACAAAAATCAGCTTAGGTTTCAGCAGGGCTTGAACCTGCCCTGATCTGAAGTGAGACTTCATGGTTCAAAGCGTGATGCTCTAACTACTCGGCCACAGACAAATACAAAAGTGAACGAATTACCCATTGAGTTGTGTTCAAAGAACAGGCAAACCAATCAACTTTGGCCTTCTGAGTAATACATGTTAAAGGTCAGATGAGTATGGACTGGTCATTTTTCAGGACAAAAAATTGTTTTGCTAGGTAAATGTACATTGATAAAAAAGAATTTTTGTGTGACAGTTTTTTTTTTTCATTTTCTCTAGCTCTAATGACTGTAGATCTCTAACCTGTTCAATTCTCATTTTCAGCTCATTCTGAAGGGTAGCCACTGCTCGTTTAGCTGCTGCATCATGACTGGATAACTTATCTTTTAAAGATTTGATCTCAGTCTGTTGCTGTGATATTGTGTATTCAAGCTGAAATAAAAACACAAGAATTTCAAAAGTAATCTACAGTGAAACTTGTATGTGATGACCTCCTTAGGGACACAAGAAAACCGGTCTTTATTGGGAGTGGTCTTTATATAGAGGTTGATTTATACACAAATGGTACTTTTGGGGACAGAAAAAAAGGGTCTTCATGACCAGGTGGTCTTTATACACAGATGGTTGCTAAAGCAGTTTTACTGTATGCACATTATATAAAATGTTGATATATTCATATACAGTGACAGATTTGGATGTTCATGTACAGAACCACATGTGACTATATTAAAATGTACACAGCCACACAAAGCTACTGATGTACACAGCCACACAAAGTTGCTGATGTACACAGCCATACAAAGTTGCTGATGTACACAGTCACACAAAGTTGCTGATGTACACAGCCACACAAAGTTGCTGGTGTAGACAGCCACACAAAGTTGCTGATGTACACAGCCACACAAAGTTGCTGATGTACACAGCCACACAAAGTTGCTGATGTACACAGCCACACAAAGCTACTTATGTACACAGCCACACAAAGCTACTGATGTACACAGCCACACAAAGTTGCTGATGTATACAGCCACACAAATTTACTGATGTACACAGCCACACAAAGTTACTGATGTACACAGCCACACAAAGCTACTGATGTACACATCCACACAAAGCTACTTATGTACATGGCCACACAAAGCTACTGATGTATACAGCCACACAAAGTTGCTGATGTACACAGCCACACAAAGTTGCTGATGTACACAGCTGCACAAAGTTGCTGATGTACACAGCCACACAAAGTTACTGATGTACACAGCCACACAAAGCTACTGATGTACTCAGCCACACAAAGTTGCTGATGTATACAGCCACATAAGGCTATTGATCAGCCTCAATGGTCATCTGAGTAAAATGTAATATTACAGTGAGAATATGCTTATCTTTAGGTCATGAGAAGAAGATTTTTAAAGATAAGCCAATTTTTTGCCTTTTCAAAATTTAATAAGTCCCTATGGGCCCTGATCCCTTTTTAATTTGCAAACTTTATACAACTTCGGACTCAGATACATGTAGTTCCTGTCAAGTTTAGTTAAAACTGGCCCATTGGTTCTTGAGATGAAATCAAAATGTGTAAAAGTTAACAAATAATAGACAATCACAATCAATCACCTTGAGCCTTTGGCTCAGCTGACCTGAAACTGTTAAACTCTTTGAAAATAAGTCCAAACTATTTTATAATATTCACATTGATCCATCACTCATACAAAAGTAAGAAGAAACTGCTTTAAAGGCCAAATTGCAAAACAATGTAATGTGTGATACTTTAAACAGCTTTCTGATAATTGAGAATTACTTAAGTTTAAAAATTTTACTAAACTTTGGCTTAACCTGAAATCTGGTTGGCTGAGCAGGCCAAGCTGAGAATATTCTCAGACTTGAGTAAATTCTCAAGTTTTATGATGCTGGGCTCAGATCTCTGTGCAAAACTAAATCAAATTGTTGATGCAGATATAAATGAGTAGTTTGTTATTAATATCCAATACACACTTGTTGACAGGTAATTATTTCTGACTGATAGAACTAACCTCTTTAATCTGAGGAAGATAGAGGTCATCTGAGTTGTGGGATTTGAGGCGACGTATTTGCTGCAAATAGGAATCCCTCTCATTCAGAAGCACCTTGCAATAGTTTTGACGCTCATCATTCTCAGCTTTCAATCTAAAATCATACAAAATAAGAAACCAATAATCTATGAAAATACATGCTGATTAACCAAATTTAAGGAATTTAACGAGTAAAATGAAAATAATAATAAAACTACATGTACATGCCAATGGCAATTGCAACCCAACATCCTGCATTTAAGAAAATATGTCACATGCAATCCAAAAAGACAAACAAATGTACAAATGTATATACATCCCTCTAACAAAAGAAGTCCTTCTAAAGGGACATAATAGACATAACTGTTATAAAATTTACCCTGAAAGAATACGCTAAGTACATAGTACATTTCAATACTGTACATTTGTATACCTAGAAATTTTTGATACTGGTTAATTTCAGCCTTTTACTACAGAAAACATTTTTCATTCCATGTAATATTTGCCAATTAGGGTGCCATGAATATTTATCTGTCACCCAAACAGTATCCATATTAACAATAAATGCACTCTGACAAGCGTTCATTTGTTATATTTACATATCATAGTTTTCAAACTGAAAAATGAAAGAATGGAATCAAAGATCCTGCCTTATATGTGACAGTCTCATTATGATGGAACAACGAAGATCAAGGTAAAACAGTACAGAGATTTTTATGAATGAAATATCTTGGTGTGACGTCATGTTATGAATGAAGCTACATCACTGATCCTTACATCATATGAGGAACTTCATTTAAATCTGATATGAACGCTGCCTAGATTAACACCGAGTCTATGGGAGATTGCTGTGGGAAATCTAGTCATATTCCATTAAGCTGATAAATTATGAGAAAATATGTGTGTTTTAGTTAGATAAAATAATTCAGAGGATTGTTTAGCCATACAGTGTATATATGAACAGGTACTGATTTATATATATATATATATATATATATATATATATATATATATATATATATATACACAAAACTTCCTTTGTGACAGAAGTAATAAATTATTTTATATAATGTAAGCAGAGAATTTATATTTACACGTACAAATTTGAATGCAATATTTTCCATTGAGAAACAAATATATGTATATATACATGTACAAGTAAGTCAACAATGAAAAATATAAGGGGCCTCAGTGACCAAGTGGTTAGAGGTCTCTCATTTCTAGTCAGAGTGTGTTCGAGCCACACTGGAACCTAAGCTAATTTTGTGAGAAAGTTTTAGAAGGCCAGTGGTCTCTCCCTAGGTACAATGTAACTGGGTTCTCTCCTCCACCATTAAAAACTGACTGGCACCATGAAATAGAAAAATTGTTGAGTGAAGTGTAAAACACAATTAAAAAAATTGAAAAATATGTGTTTGACATGTCCTGACCCAAACCTTTAGAGGTGAGTTTGTTGGTTGTATTGCACTGTGTTTCCTAAAGTTATAAATGTTCCCGTTTTCTTATTGCATGGAAAAGTAAACAACACAAGTTGGATAGAAATATGATGTGTCACAGTGTCATTAGTAATTATTCATTTACATGTTTACTGGTCAATTATCTCAGAATATTTTTATTTCAACAAAATTTAATGTCAACGATTTTGATTTATGATTCTTAAAATGAAACTAAAAATGGCATTACATGACAAAACTTTCTGATTCAACAGTATATATGCTGTATAGTATTTAAATTTTTTTCTTTACATCTTAACATGTAAACCAGACAAAATTCCAGATATAACAAAAGAAAAAAAATAAATCAGCAAATTAAATTGGGTTGAATCTTTCTGGTCAACTGAAGGACATTAAACAAATACATGTACATGTATACAGTCAAACTTGCATTAAAGGTCACCCCTATATAAAGGGCACCTGTCAATGAAGGCCACTCAAACATAACATGTTAACATTTTTCATAATAAAGGCCTCTTGTCTATTCCCTTGAGTGGTATTTAAAGACAAGTTTGACTGTTCAAGTTCATGTACAATGTAGCCTGTATTTTTAGCCCTATGTTGTGTACAAAGATAAGAGATATATTGTAAGTATACATATTGATATGTACATCCTCTTTGTGATAAGAACCTAATATAATGACATTCATGTACATGTAGTAGTAACATGTTTCAGTTAGCTGGACAGAACAGGACATGAGTTGAGATAACTAGATTACTCAACATAAGAAATATATATATATATATATATATATATACAAAATGTATATATATATATATATATATATATATATATATATATATATATATATATATATATATATATATATATATATATATATATATATATATATAAATCTAACGCGATTTGAGAGACCAGATTTTTGAGGTTTTTTTTATACATGTAGTGTCTTGCAATTTCAAAGTTTTATTTATTCTATTCAAATTTGCTGCTTTCATTCACAATTTGTTACATCATTGGTAGCTTAGTTTCACGCTAACACTTGTTTTGATTTTGATCTGGACCACCATTCAACAAGTACATATGTTAATGTAGCCTTTCATTTGTATGTGTAGCCTTTCAATTATACATGTATGTATGTATACATGCATATATGTACATTTTTTACAAGTACATGCATGTACATGTACTTGCGTGATGTTATCATCATATGCTGTCTCATTTGTGCATCTTACAGTGTTGACAGATCTATCAATGTTTTATCAGTAGATAAATACAAAGGATCCTGTCTAGATAGACCACTGGACTACCTGCCTTATACATTGTATATAGTGAGACTACATTAAAGAAACCACTGAGTTAAAGAATCCTTTAATTACATTACATAAAATCTCTTGTGAGAGACCACCTGTCTTCAGAGACCACATTTCGGTGGTTGATCAGACAGGACAGGAATTTCCACATATCAATGTTTTACCAGTAAATCCAGTAATATCAAATATCAATGTTTTACCAGTAAATCCAATAATATCAAATAATAATGTTTTACCAGTAAATCCAGTAATATCAAATAACAATGTTTTACCAGTAAATCCAGTAATATCAAATAACAATGTTTTACCAGTAAATCCAGTAATATTAAATATCAATGTTTTACCTTGTAAATCCAGTAATTTATAAAATATCAATGTTTACCAGATCAGAACCCGGTAAATTAATTAATATACAAATACTCGTGATTTTATAGGTAAATAAATCACCAAGTGAGAGGTAGAGATATACCGATGTTATGTGAAGTATTAATGTGAAACTACATGGTCTTTTAACTAATTTGTTTTGATCATCATGAAGAAGATTTTCCAGGTAGAATTACTTTTACATCTCATACACTAGATAAAGACAAGTACTGGGTATCAAATTGATGGAGTAAAAATAATAAGAGCAATGACCTATTTACATGTATTTAATGGACACATTTCCACTTTAGATCTTTAGATTTACTTTAAATGCAGTTTATCTCGAAATACAAACAGTTACACATACATCTTATCTAAAACTATTTAAGATACCATAGAATCAAGCCTGAGTGTGGACAATTTATTTACAGTGTGCCCCTGCAAACATCATTACCAGTACATGTGCCAGGAAAGAGGTTTTTTTTCACGTTTGTGTCAAAGAAACCATATGTAAAATTAAATACCAGTATCAATAAAATTGCTATTTCATTTAAAGGTCATATAGTCGTAATCAATTTTGCATTTAATTTTAAATATGAAGAATACCCTCCAATACTCAAGATCCTAATTAAACCCTTTATGGTTTCCTGAACTTGAATAATACAATGCAATAACAATAATGGTATGTTAGCAACCATTGTTGCTGTTGATTTTAATAGGAACAGTTTGGGGTGTATATATACATCTAATCACTCTTTAGTCATCAAAGACACTGATGACTACATGTATTTCCTATTTTCTGTATGTTGAAAGTAATAAATGGAGATCTGTACATGTCTACCAAGGTACAAGTAAAGTGGCACATCCGGGGTTCTGTCAAAAATCAAAACAATACGGTCTATTTTCCAAAATTAGGTTGTACAGATAAAACATATTGCCTTGCATGGACTCCATGCATTACTTGTGTGGTGACAAGTAACCCGTCACCCCTGTTATGATTTGATTTAGACTCTCTTGTGTTTGTATACATGGCATCATGCCAATTTACCTTAGTAGACCTATAGAATTTATTACTTTTTCCAAAGTTATTGGTACACACAGTATTTTACACACTGATACTGTGGGAAACTGACAATTACCATCTACAACTCAACTACAAATACATGCACATGTATAATGACATCTACCTCTACACTGCCAACTTTCCATTTTCAAGTACATGTATCTGCAGTAATGTGTTTTATTCCTTAACCTCCCGTATGTCATGTTTTCCAAATGATCAAAAATGTTTGAGCCTGCTCAGTGAGGAACATTTCATAAAGAAATTATTCTGTATATAGTGTACTATATAAGAGTGAACCAGCACTGAAACTTATGTAAAACACATGTTCATAAACAAATGTACATGTATATACAAAAAGTACAATAGCTCAATGTACATGTATTAAAAAATTGTAAAGTTTCACAAGTTTTTTCACTCAAATACATGTTTATGTGTCTACATGTAGAACATTTTGTACAGTAGCAGTTCATCTGTAGAAACAGAGTTTCACAAGTCTGTGAGTTGTAATACAACCTACATTTTGATTTTGTGCAGTAGTAGTTCATCTGTAGAATATAAAGTTTCACATACATGTACATATGTACATATATGCAGGTTTATCTGTGAGCTGTAATACATGTACATGTGTACAAAATGTACCTACATTTTATACACTAGAAGTTCATCTGAAGATAAAGTTTCACATACCTGTGAGCTGTAATACATGTACATGTGTACAAAATGTACCTACATTTTATACACTAGAAGTTCATCTGAAGATAAAGTTTCACATACCTGTGAGCTGTAAATGTACACATCTGACTACCTACATTTAATTTTGTTCATACATGTACATGTATCAACTGTAAGATACATTTGTAAATGTATGTGTGTACCTACATGTACAGTAGCAGTTTTAATTTCATAATAACATTTTGTACAGTAGCACTTCATCAGACTGTAGACACGTATAAAGTTTAACTAGTGTGTGAGCTGTAATACACATTCATGTACGCTCACAATGAAACACACAGCTGACACTAGTATAAAGTACTTTGTACATATTACCAAGCAGCCATAAATAAAAAATAGCAATTCATCGATATCTAATATTGACAAACTTAAGACAATGTTTACAAGTAAACTGTACGTAAAAACAAGAAAACAGAGAAAATCTATATAACATGTTCACAACTACTCTGTACAACTACAGGTATATTGTATCTCATGTGGTTACATATATTTTGTATATACTGTATTCAACCTAATAAATTCTTGAAGAGAAAAACTTACCATACATGTAATTGGAAACATTTGTTTGAAAATACTTTATTCTTTAATAGTTTGAAATTGGGACTTGGGAATTTTTGCATATTTTTGGGGGAGTAAAGGCCATTTTCATATTGGGAATGGGTCCTGTAACCTGGCCCAAAAGTGGCCTTCAGTAGGAAAATCCCTGACTCAAGACAGTTTGAGAAATGATTTCATAGTAGATAGAATGTAGCAAAGCCCTGACACCATTATTTTCATATACATATACATTCAAACTTGCATTAAGGCCACCTCTGTATAAAGGACACCTGCCTATAAAGATCATTTAAACATAACCTTTGTTAACTTTTTTATAATGGATAACTCCTCTTTAGTTTAAAAAGGCCACCTGTCCATAGTGACTACTTCTCATCTTTTCCCTTGAGTGGCCTTTATAGATAAGTTTGACTGTATACATGTATATATATATATATATATACACATGTACAAAAATGTATACATGTATATATAAACACAGATGAAATGTTTTATAATGAAAATCAACAAACCTTAGGATTTCCTCTTCTTGGTCTTTCAATTTGGCACATGCAGTTTTCAGTTGACTCTGTTGATCCTGAAACTGTTTCAAAACTTTCTCATCCAAATCGCCAAATCCATTTACACTTTTAAAAGATACTGTTTCATTTGAAACAACAGTACTAGCATGATTAGAATCGTGATGTATCAACTCCGACTCTAACTCGGACAGCAAATCATCATCAGATGATGGAGAACTAGTTATTAGTTCACCCGAGTTAGATGAAATAGATTTAGATGGTGAATTAGATATGGAACATGTTACAACAACTTCAGCATTTTCAGGATTACTCCTCTGAGCTTTGTTGTCATGACTACACACAACATTTATGCTTTCACAATTGTTATGAACACAGGAGGTATTAGTCATATTTTGGTCATCAGTTGCCTTAGAAACAGCAGAACAGGTGTCAGATGGACCTAAGGTGTCAGTTCTAACACCCTCGGTGTCACAGTGATTAGAACATAATTCTACAGAAGGCAGCGCCACAGGCATGCTATCACAACCCACTTCATCATCGGCATCACTTATATTATCCACATCTTGGTCACATTCAGGTTCATGCGATTCAACACTATCAGATGGAGATAACACTTGTACCGGTTCAACAGAACCGTCGCACTTGAAATCTGAAGAATCGTCACTCTGAATATTCAACATCAATTCCATTTGACTATTCCTGGAATTTTGTATATCACTAGAGTTCTCAACTTGTTCATCACAACTCTTGGAATTTTGTATACTTTCAGTTTTGCTTGACTGGCAGGTGACTGCACTGTGATTGGTTTCTACTTCCTCAGTAATATGTTCTGCATTGGAATGTACTGACCCTGCTTCTTTAGTCGTTTTTTCTGTTGTTAACACAGTCACAGTGTCTTGATTTTCATCAACTGAACTCATTTCCACACATACAACACCTTGCTGAGAGGTGTCGACACTTTCGGTTTCTATAATTTGCAAGCTGGCATTAGCCCCTGAACAGTTCAATTCACTGTTGTTTACTGCCACTACTGGTGTAACATTCAGATCTATCTCATCCTTACCTGGTAAGGTATTGGTTTCTGTTGAGTATTGCATTGTTTGGCTAGCATAACATGCATCTGCCTCAGTTTGTTCAATATTAGAACACACTGCTTCACATGGTTGGTCCTCGGAACTTATGATACCAGTAACTTGACCTTCCCTTATGTACTCCAGGCCTAGTTCATCTTCAGCTTTATCATCTGTGTCGGAAGCATTTTCCACAAGGTCAGTGTCTCTGTTTATACTGCCATCCGATTCACCTATAGAAGGTATTCCAACCTCTTGGGAATCGGAATTTTCTGGTATTTTAGATGTATTCACAAGATGACCATCACCCTCGCCATTGATGGTCAAATTACCATTAGCTGCATCAATATCACCTTCGGCCCTTTCATCTGCTTCCTGACCATCAACAGTCACTTGACCATCAGCTGATTCAATATCACCTTCAGCCCTTTCATCTGCTTCCTCATCTGGAAGATCGCCATTATCTACTGGAACCAAGCTATCTGATTCTGGTTCAGGATTTTCAAACAAATCTCCATTTTCTGGATCAGACATGTTCTAATGAATCTGCTTTAGAAAGAAAATAGTCCGTTAAAATAGACTGAAATAGATTGGTATATATACCAACATGCTTATTGTATTACACACATAAAAGTTTTTAAATTATGCTTTTAATTGGTTATAACTCATATTGATTGAAAATCATATATTTTAAATATGAGGAAAGAGAAATAATTATCATTCAGAAAATAGGAGAAATATCCATCTGAGACATATGGTAAGAACAGAATTAACACTAGAATCTGGGGGCTCTATGACAGAGTACTTGTAGTTAGAGCACTGCTCTTTGAACCATTCTGGTCAGGATGGGTTCATGTTCCACTGGAACCTAAGCTGATTTTGTGAGAAAGTTTGCCAGTTTACTTGTGGGTACATTATAAGCGGGTTCCCTGCTCCACCACTAAAACCTGGTCACCACCTTATAGCTGAAAAATTGTTAAGTTTGGCATAAATCCCTATTCAAATCAAAAAAAGAAAAACATAATACTCAGTGATAGTATTTGATTTCCAACTAGGACAAAAATTGTTAATCAAGAAATCATCAATGTCAGAGATAATGAAATTCATAAATATAATTTAATTCATGACTTATCATCAGCTATTTGATTACAGTGAACGAAGTACCGTTCATCCTAAAATGACAACCGATAACCCATAAGTGATGACCCATGTGTAACCCAAACAATCGTTAGACGCTTAAAGAGGCATTAGCTTTGGTTTTGTTGTTGTTGTTTTTTTTTTAAAGTATTTCCTTTTTTATATACTTCCTTTTATACTACTTTTATTTCCTCTTTCGATAATATACAGTAACCAAAAGGGATACACACAGGCAAAACAGTTATCAAATTCCTATATACTTTGTGAAAATTGTACATCAAATACAAGTAGTAAAAGTGTGGCAAGGGCTTTGAGTAGTCTCGCCACATGTAAAATCAAATCTGACTGACTGACTAGTAAAAGTAGCAGAAACTGAAAAATAAATGGGTTTTTTTTGGTAAACACAGAAATTCCCCTTTAATTCTAACCCTTATATTATGAAGTTAAAAGCTCACCCAGGCGGATGATCTGTATCAAAATGACATGACCCAAGCTGTCTAAGATGAATCACCAAATAACAAAATCTGAAAGAAAAATAAAAGATTTTTAGAAAATTCTGATAACACAACCAGCATTAATAAGCAACTTTGTAAATCAATGTTGCACTTTGTAATGGCAAAAGTAAAAATCGTAAGAATCAAATGTTAGCTAGTGTTCATGGAACCAAATACTCTGTACAAATTTCATAAGGATTTGTCCACGCAAACTTGATTTATTGTCGGACATGTTTAATTTTTAACAATTAACTCATTCACCCCTAAAGACACATTTAAACTGGTCAAAGTCATTGATTTACAGAAGAATCCGTTACTTTTCAGAGGTTGATGAGTTTAAGTCCTATAACTCCACAATAGCAAAAATCAAAACTGTCAAAATTGAAAAGGTACATTATAAATATTCATAGAACCAAACATTGTGTTAAAATCTTGCAAGGATTCATCAGGGCGAACAGAATATATTGTGAGACATGCGCGAACAATGGAATACCATAATAAATGTACATTGTACATCCGTCATAGATGGCTTACAGAAATGTTCTAATTGTACATCCGTCATAGATGGCTTATAGAAATGTTCTAATTGTACATCCGTCATAGATGGCTTATAGAAATGTTCTAAAGTCCCAATCCTGAACCCAACTACTAAACCACCAACAAATCATACAAATACAACACAATTAATAAAACCACACAATAACCAACCACACCCCTACATAGAGATGGCTTACAGAAATGTTCTAATTGTACATCCATCATAGATGGCTTATAGAAATGTTCTAATTGTACATCCGTCATAGATGGCTTATAGAAATGTTCTAATTGTACATCTGTCATAGATGGCTTATAGAAATGTTCTAATTGTACATCCGTCATAGATGGCTTATAGAAATGTTCTAAAGTCCCAATCCTGATCCAAAGATCAACGTCACATCTCCTTTACAGAAAAAGATCACAAGACATCAAAAGATGATTTGAAACAGCAATCTTTAATGAAAAATATTTACAATATGAAATGAAATTTATTTTTTGGAGAAAGAAATATAGATTTTCAGATATTTAAAAAAAAAACATTTACTTTTGAAACTTCAAAGAAGAGATTGTAAAAATGTGAATAAAGTTACAGTGTATATGTCACAGGATGAGGCAACAGATCTACTTGTACATTGTATAAAGTCTTCTACTTTGAGAGAGTGAAAATAAAATATAGGAAATTATTACGGTAATTTTTGTTCGTATAAAATGATCTTCCAGACATGTGCTCACACATACATGTACATTACATGTATCACACACATACTGGTACATGCAAACATACACACATATACACTATGACACACACACATGTAGGCTACATGTACACTGTACACATTTGTACATGTTGGTGTATCATTTGGATTAGTAAAGTAGATTCCATTTATTTGCCTTTTTGTCAGAAATTTTGCTATGCAAAAAATGGAATCTGACATTTTTTCTGTGCCAAAACAGAACATTTTAACATTGATTAGATAGGATTTGGTTGTTGGTTGTATTGTTGTTTAAAGTCCTACTCAAGAATCTTTCACTCATAATGGAGACTTCACCAGATGCCGGTAAAGGGCTTCAAATTTTGGCCTTTGCTCAGCAGTTACTGTCATTGAGCAGTGAGGGTTCTTTGCCGACACCTACTGTGACACAGGACCTCAGTTTTTACTGTCTCATCCAAAGAACGAATCTGACCTACCGGCGACTGGACTCAAACTCATGACCTCATGATCAAGAGTCAAGCATGCTACCGACTGAGCCAAGCCAGTTCAGATAAGGTTTAGTTTTGTATTTTAAGTTCTTATGCAATTAACTGAATTATGCAAATATTCAATATGCAAATAAGTGGAATGCACTGTACATGTACATGTAGTTGAAAATGTTTATGATGTCATAGAAAAAAAACCAGATGTACAATGTACATGTGTATGTGTATGTATTTATATATTTATATAAAACCAGAAGTATTCATCTATATATTTATCATTGATTTTTAAGTGGAATAAGAAGTCATTTGTAGGCTGATTCCCTAAAAAACAAAAGGGAGAGTCCTCCCCCCTCCTACCAATTTCAGTCCATGTTCTTAAATTACGTAAGAAATGAATAATTTTTATGTGTTTAAATATTTCCAGTAATAGTCAAACTCACATTTACATTATGTGAGATAACTACTGAATTTTAAATATTGGTATATCTTTTTAATTAATGAAAATCATTAACCTACACAATGCTAAACAAACACAAACATAGTAAGGTCATTATCAGCTTATCATATACTGAGATTTTATTTACTGCCTGGTAACAGGATATACGTACATGTACATGTACTTAAATGATTATAAAATATAATAAGTTATTATTACATACTGGTGTTGCATTATATTTTGATTCATCATATATGAACCTGGATTCAAAATATTGCAGCGATAAATTGTACCCGGGTTTCAATTTATGGCTCTGATATCAATTAATTAGAACTGTTGCAATCCCCACCCATATATCATCTATGTTCTTGTTCCTTATATGTATATTTATTAATTTACATATTAATTGTTCTAAACTGTAAATCCCCAAGGACATGCTTGGCACCGCCCTTTGACTAGTGGTTCAATATCTTGAAAACTGTTGAGATCCCCATCCATACATGTAAACAGTATATATGTTCTTGTTCCTAATATCACAGCAAGTCACATAATGTCACTGTACATGTACATGTAATTGGTGCTTAGAATAAATCCCTGTGGTCATCTGGGCACCACCCTTCCACTAGTGGTCTAGTATCTTGAAAACTGTTACAGTGAAATTTGTATGTAACAACCTCCTTAAAGGCACAAGAAACTTATCTTTATTGGGAAGAGGTCTTTATACAGAGGTTTATTTGTACACAAGCAGTACTATTGAAGACAGCACAAAATAGACTTTGTGATCAGGTGATCTTTATACACAGGTGGTTGCTAAAGCAGGTTTGACTGTAAAATCTTTGGTATGACCCATTACCAGGAATCAGATCTTGAACCTTCTACTTGAGAGTTTGAGGCTCAACCACACCACCACTGCAAGTAGTTCAATAATAAGAAAGGGCAAATAAAATCTTACTTTTAAAATAAAATAAATTTATAATTACCTAACATTTACTTAGATAAATTGCAAATGCTTTATTTTGTTGTGTTTAGAATTTCATTCAGATGTCATTTATAAATATTAACAAGTCACAGATAAATGATATAATCATATGTGAAATGTGTCTGAATGGAAATTATTCATATCACGACCACATGATGTACTCAAATATAATTTTGTGTATTTGTTATACATGTACATGTTATTTTGTGTTAAAATGAATTTTAAAAACTTCACACCCACATCAAACTACAACAATGACATCAATACTGACCACTAAATAACAGAAATTGTCATAACCCATTTACAGGTTACACTAAAAGGAATGACCATAACCTACAGGTTCGATAGGAATAATGTAGACTTAAAAATGAAATTCATCGAGAACAAAAAGGTCATGCGATATTTATGTTTATTTGCTATAACCTCCATGTAATCTGAACAATCACTCCTATGTTATTTTGTTGTCTGCAATACTGATGCATACAAAGCAACATGATAAGAAAATCAATCAGGGAACTAGTTTCAAACAAATGAAGTAATGAGTAAACGGACGAGAAGACAGATGAATAAGTACTGGTAGGCCTGGAGGCAGACTGACAGGCAACCAGATCGATAAATGAATAGATGAAAAGATAAATAGATTAAGATAAATTTGGCTAAATAATTAACTAAAAATACACACGTTTTGTAATTTCTTGTGAAAAAAATCCGAACAAATGAAAGGTGATATTCAGACACCGTTTTCGGTTTTGATGTTTATAAAATGTTGTACTCTTAACTCACATCACAATATGCATGTGATCAAAATAATTTTTATAAACTTTAACATGTGCATTATAATATTATTTGTCAGTGTCATATAATTTACATTTTACACAACCATATATAAAAATGAAGACTGAAACATGCTTATTATCTCTTCAACCCCTAAAGTCACATTTGGACCTGTCTATTTCAAAGAATGGTTAAGTCCACTGTAAGAATCCAGGGGTATATGATCTAGAATACAAATATTTTTTTAATAATTTTACATGCAATATGAACTTGTTCACTCCTCAATTATGACAGTAGACCATACTATTTATTGATTTGGATGAGTCTAAATGTGACCACAGGGGTTTATGAGTTAAACATACCAGCTATCAATTTAGAAACCACTTGTGCGGGCTGTGGTTCTATAGTAAAATTCGTATTACATGGCGGGATGGAGTCTCCTGAACCCTTTTTTTTACCTGGACCAGTTTAAATTTTAGGTAATAAAGAATAGCAACATTAAAATTAGACTGACAATAGACCTTTTAGCAGTAATTGCGGTCCTGTGACTTTGCTAGCCTTCCGGTTGGCAAAATGATACCTGTAGATACCCACAAACACATAGACGTTGTTATATTAACTGATTGTTTCTTTTTGACATTCATTTTCAGGGAATCTATCATTTTGCCCACCGGAAGACTGGCAAAGTCACTGGACTGCAGTTATTGCTAAAAGGTATGTAGTAATTATCTTTCTTACTTTTCATAACCATACCTAGTATGAGTATCAAGTGAGGAATAAAATGTCTTTCCCATGAACATTGATATAACTGAAAATGGGTTAAATCATCCGTATGATAATCAAATTCCGGAAAAGTTTACTCCACCCTGACATTTTATGTGAATAGGAAAATATCCTTTTCACTCTCAGCCACGTTTGATGTCACAAAATATATTGTAGAGGTTATTAAAAATACCAATTAGTAGACAGTAATAGAGGGCGAAGCTCTCTTATATGTAGAGAACCTCACATTTTTATTCCTACGGAACATCCGGGGACCCGTACTAACTAATCGTAAAAATTCTGCTCACATTGGGAAGTTGCGCGAGACACAAACATAAATGTCGGAATTGCAAAATCATAACTTAAAAGCGCATTGCAGAGGAGGTACTAAAATAGTCCGTACTAGCAAACGTTTTGCAGACTGAGACTAGGCCATAACGACTAGGGTTGTACAATAAACCGATTCAACGAAAGCGCATCCATTATTCGGATAATGTGAACTGACACAAAGTGATAGATCTATACGCTGGGATAGAGTAAAATAGATAGCATAAAACATAATGTTGCATTTATTTTCATGAGTAATAAATCAAACACATAAGATTCCATTTAAGTTTTAAACACCAAGGAAACGGCCAGCCACTCAATATTTTTATTCAGAACAATGATGTTAATGACCGGGACACTTACGTGATAAAAGCACTGAACATCAAACCCTTTGGGGATTCTGTCGTGGTTTGCCGCCGCCAAAAGGATTATCTAAACATGTAGACAAAACTGATGATGAATGCTTTCGCCCTCTCCATAGGTTTACCTATGTATTATTATTTATAAGAGTGGCGAAGCCCTCATATATGTTAGAGAAGCTCACATTATTATTCCTACAAAAAATCCGGGGACCCGTACTACTAATGGTCCGTGGAAAAATTTTGCTCACGTCGGTAATTTGCGCGTGACAAATAAACAAAATGTCGGCAAATGCAAACTCCTCATTTACTTAAACCAGCGCATTGCAAACGAAGTAATGTGCCACCACACTATGAGAAACGCTATTTTGTAGACCAAGACTAGGCCTTACGACTAGGATTGTACATCGAACCCGACCCCACGAAGCGCCTCCATTATTCTGGTAATGTGAACTGCATTAAAAAATGATGAATACGCTGGGGTTCCAGCAAAAATATAGAGCATAAAAACATGTTTTGTGCATTTAATTCATTGACTAATAAATATCACATTTCATTTTAGTTTTAGCACCAAGGAAACAGTCAGCCACTCAGGTATGTATTTTATTTAAAACAATGAGTGAATGACTGGGACATTTAGTGATTTACGTGATAAAAACACTGAATGTTAATCCCCAAAGGGTATTAACTGAACATGTAAAACTGTTGATGAATGCCTTCGCCCTCTGCATAGGTTTACCTATGTATTATTTATATCTACACTATTAATATTATTAACTGAGCTTGTGTATATTTATATGATAGGGTCTACAATTTTAAATGTTTTTATCATCTTTGTGATATTACCTGTTAAAATCATGATCAGGTAAATTATGTCAGAGGTTTGTGATGTCACTTGTATATATGTGTGTGTGTGTGTGTATGTGTACAATAACACTCCAAAGAAACATGAAGGCCTAGGTCTATATTAACTGACTTATCTCAGAAACCTATTAATTCAACGGAAGTATCATGATTACTCACAAATTGTTTTGCCTTTGTCAAAAAGTCAAGGTAGCAAATGATGATGAATGAATCAATAATTATTGAATTATGACAAATCTTCTGAAAACATGTGCCTATACCGAGAGGAAAGTGGACATTTACTCCTTAGTGTCAAAAGAAAAGTATGTCCCTGATATTCATAAGTCTGACTTTTAAATGAGTACTAAAAATAAAGTCCTACCACGTTCCATGGTATATTTTTCTCATCCGTCAATGCTACGGAAGTTACTGCCAACAAATACAATATGGCTATGGTCACATGACCTCAACGATTCCTCTCTGGATTTTTCCTTCATTTTGACAGGTCTCGGGAATTTTCAATTCTTTGACATCCATTCTTCGTTAGTGAAGGCAATTTCCAGCGTAAATGCATAGAGAATTTTAAAATAAGTTGTTATATATCAAAAAATCAAAACGAATTTTTTATGTAAGAAATTCGATTATTTGATATCAAAAAATGAATTTGTGATATCAGAAATTCGATTTTTTATATTAGAAAATAATTTTCTGATATCAAAAACATCATACAACCTAATTTAAAATAAATATATTAAACGACAGGACGGAATTTGAAAATGATAAAGAGTTTTCGGGTGCATGTTCACGTAGACCCATAGACGTCGGAAGCAAATTGAAAGGGGGGGGCTAAACCAACTTAAAACACGCACATACGCCAGAAACGTTTGGGGCTAAGCCCCAATTTTCAACACCTATGCCTATCGTTGAAAAAAGTGGGGGGGCTAAGCCCCCCCAGCCCCCCGGTTAAGACGCCTATGAGACCTATCAGCGATATATAAAGCTAATATTAGCTTTATATATCGCTGGACCTATGGCTCATATAGGTATTCCACGCATATACTTAGCAGTGGGGTAGGTAGCAAATCAAAAGTGGGGAGGACAATGTTTATCTGTAAAATTCATTTAAGCATTTTGCTTACATGTTGAGTGGGGGTCTGCACAGCATTATCGAGACAAAATAAAATAGATAGCGTGTACGGAGTATGGACGAAATAGTATGTCGTTTAAACGCTTTTCATCGCAAGCTATTTTGATTCTAGAGTGAAGCGCAGATTACACCAAGACATTCTGCTTTCGTTTCACCATGTGCAGTGCTTTGCAGTTTTAAAAGCAATTTAATTAAGGTGCAAGTTAAAACAAATGTATGTGAAGTAAGTTTTTGGTACTTTTATCTTGTTTTGAATTATATTTCAAACAAAAGCATCAACGTTACCACTGCATTCTACTATTTATCACATGGTTTCAACACCGAAGTCTGATGACAGTGGTTCAGATAACCGAGTTGAAAGATGGCGGGAATTAAGTTACAGCTGCAACGAAGAAGGTATTTAAGTAAAATACCTTCTTCGGTGCAGCTGTAACTAGCGGGAATTGGACATCCTCGTGCATTCCATCCAAAACTTTGTCTTTGACTGGTCTTGAAACAGCAGACAGATACATAAGCTTAGCCAATAGGCTGTAATTGTATCTGACTTGTTTTAGTGGTAACGAACATTTTCGTATGACACGAAATAATAATGACGTTAACTCTATGGTCTGAGTCACATTAGGTCATGAATTTCAAAATTAATTTTAAAGCAACCAATCAATAAGTGAAAAACAAAAAAGTAAATCCTATATCTTTTCTACAAACTTTTTCTTTCTTTAGCCACTTCAATTTTTGAAAATACTCTTCTTAAGGGAATCTCTGTGTTTTCAATGCAATGTCAATAAATTGCAATTGGTCATATGTGAGTGATCATTAATATACTCACGCCTCTCATGACAAGAGTTATATGACGGGGAATATATTGTTGAGTTTACAGGATAATAATACTTGGAAAGTTCAGAAAACACATCTTTCGTACGATAATACTCGAAACGTTCTAAGAACACATCTATCGGAATCAGATGATTTCATCTAACGTTAACCTGGGATCCTAGCCCAGTCATACTTCGTCGATCAATGTGCCAGGCTGAATCAGTATGACCAATTTACATTCCCTTTCTTTCACTTTCGCTATAAAAATGGCCCCCATTACCTATGTAAAATTCCCGTAGGGGTAATTTGAGTGCAAATATCTAGTAAAAAATGAATTAATTTTTATTTGTCATAGGCATGGATAAATTACTCGGTATACATGGGATACCGCTACTTTAAATTTAAGAGGTACAGTATGCGCGTCATGCTTTAGTCATTCGCCACCATATGTCGTGATTGTGGTAAGATTTATTTGTGTCGTGGCACATCAAAATCTTGGGTTTCTGTCACTACATTTAGTGTCAACGATTTCATAATAAAAATTAATGAATATATTTTTTTCTAATTTGGAAAATTGAAATAAAAATACAGAATGAAAATGTATCCAATTCTATTTTTAACCGTGAAATTCAAAAAAAAATTTAAAAAAATATGGTTTTATATGAAATAAATAGTAAAAATCATAAATGACGCATAATCAGGCATGCAAAGCATTTACTTCAAGGTTTAAATTGTCACAAAGCACATGTAATGGTAAACGTAATTCTGGAAGTAGTATAAGAAACAGAAACAGATCGGACCAGACTGGTATTTAAATATGGAAACTTAATTTTTTTTTTATATAAACAAAGTTGTTATCTTTTATTTAACTGGTAAGTGTATAAACTTGAAAAATGCATTCAATAATATTAAAAAGGAAGAAAATCAATCAATGCAAAAAAAAAAAAGAAAAGATAAATGACAACAAAATGTCAATAAAAACGTCAATTATAAATCTCCATTTTTGAGACCAAACCTTCAGCTAAAAAGTTAAAAATCTCCAGTTGTGACAAAGCAATTGGACAGATTTTTATCACATATATGGACATACTGAGTCTTTAAAATGCATTTGTTATTACGTGTCAATGTAGGTAAATACGCAAGTCCAGAAGAACTATTGTCGTAATGGAGATGAGTGACGAACGGGCAATGATTTTTTTTTTTTTTTACTAGATTCCAATATGTAACCGTGACACTACTGTATTGGCTTCAGGCCAAAAAGAGTGTGACTTATGTGTTAGCATCTTGCTGGCATAGGTCTACGTGCATTTTTGTCACTGAATGTGAAATGATTTTGGCGGGCTTTCTCTGTTACTGTTTAAATGCCATGCTCCCAGCATTGTATACGTTCGAATTCATTTACAATATCTTATTATTCAAAGTGAATCTGATCAGGATTTACATTGCTGTTTTTAAAACTTGTCAGCAAATAATGAATATGGCTGAAATTTTAAAATATACAGAATAAAATTACCTGTCTTAAGATATTGTATATCAATTTCTTTTATAGTTTTAATTAATCAAAGTTAATTTGATCTGGATTTAAGCTGGTATTTTAAACATACATACATTCGACTGACTGATAGTGCCGTTATCATTAATACAGGTAAACTTTCGTCACGACACTGCCATGGTACATCGTGACTTGTCACGATTATATAACATGTTTATTCAGTCTGGGGAGTATATTTTCGCCACGATGCTCACCACTACAGGTGACTTGCTCGCCACAGTGAATATTCTACAATTGCCAATTTGGAAAGTGTTTTTTTGTCAATATTTCATAAAAATTTTGTCATGTGGTCATGGTAACATTATCTACATGTATACGATTATTAAATATAACCAGCGTTATAAACTCTTAACCCCAATGACTACATTTCAACGTACAGTAAAAATAAAATAATTCTTCAAACTTGAAAGTGAAAAGTGACTCATTCTGAGAGGGAAACATATTTTGGTTGTTTATAATTATCTTGGATCATCCAGTTTTAACATAAACCTGGAAGCATTTCTAAAGTTAACTTTCATCGTCTCTGTTTCAAATCAATCTTTTACAGTCAGTAATACAAAGGATTTACATTGATATCCCATTCCCCTTCTACTCATAATTATTTCATGAAGATGTGATAATTGCTGTGAAAACACACAAAATGACAATTTTTTCAATTGCCACGGAAGCGAGATTTGAAAATTGTGACCTTATCTCCCTTATCTTATACATCAGTTTACAACTGGACTGAATTTTTAAAGGAGAACATTCTTAAAAGATTAATGTTCGAGGTTCAAATGTAAAGTAATACACTTGCATCTAATTAATCCAGTTGTCAGTTTCTTGATCAGTTTATAGCACAAATAAGATGTAAAAATTAATTTGTGTATTAATATCTTACTTGGAGATGTTAAATGAAGATTCACCATAGAATTTATTATGTATATTTACTGAATTAAAACTACATAAGCTTGTGAATTGTATTTATTCCATGCTATTTGATGACTGTATTCATCCCATTTTTTTTTTCAGGTAAAATGGCAAGATACGGGTAAGTATTTACAGTGTAAAATGGTAACACATTTAGTACTTGTTTACATTGAGTCCAGAGAAAGCTTCACCATAGTGGCGTAAAATATTCTGTTGTTGTTGTTTTCGTTGTAGCAAGACATTCATTTTTTATTGTCTGCATGTGTTTACACAAGTAGAGTGTTGAGTTAAAAATAAATCAGTAGTGTTTGAATTATCAAACTGTACATAATTGTAAACATTATTACTTGTTATTTCTATAGCTAAGCTACTGCTATATCCCAGAATGACACATGTATTTTCTCTACGATAACTATTTATAAAAATAGGAAACCAAAAATCCTGTATGATACATGTTTTACTAAGATAAACAATTTATGAAACACCTTTGTAAATTTGTTTGATATGTTTCCTCCTTTCATGAAAGCTGACGGGAATAATGTTATAGCAAACATAAAATCGTATAGACAGTTACATAAGAGTTACCTCCCATTATTTTTTTAATTTTAAAAATTTTTCAAATACGATATCAAATCTAGTAAAATGAATTAATTAAATTTACGCCTGTTTTCTTTAACATAACCCTGTGTATTTCTCTAATTTACATTAGAAATATATTAAAAAGCCCCAGGAAAGTTATCATTTTAAAACACCGACTCTGTCACTGCACCATGCACTTGTTTATAAACACTGCCTCGCCGTGTCATTGATTGCCGATAGTTGGGAGGTCAAGTTGTGCCTCTGATGTAATATTGGCAAGTCTGTTTAACTTACAAACTTTCACAAATAACCCATCTCCTCTCATGTCCGTCTCAAACATTTATGAAATATTTAATGTGTCCTCATTTACAACTATTTTCATTATAATTTGTACAGAAAATGACTGATTGCACAATGACAGAAAAATTTCCAATAAAATAAAATAATTTCCCTACCTATCTACCCATAGGTAAAAGGGTAGAGTTGGTAAACAACAAACAGATTATTTTATATCTGGCCTTATAGTCATTCCCTTTAATGTACCCTGTAAATGGGTTACAACGATTTCTGTTATTTTGTGGCCTGAATGGATATGGTTCCCCAAAAGCCTCAGTGGTGGTTATCTTCCTCAGTCCTTGTCTCCAAGATTTGTATACACATGTAAAATGATTTTGTTAACATCAATAACACATTACATTTTATATCGCAATTATATTTGATGCAATTTATGAGGAGTTGATATTATTCTAGGAAACGTGACAGTTTGGTCAAAAACATGGTTTATAAATATATGAAAGCTATATCATTAACTCATCAACCCCTGAAAAATAATGGACTCTTCTGTAATTCATTGGCTTAGAATAGTCCAAGTATGTCCAGGGCTCTACAACACTAAAAAAATTCACTCTTCATTTGGCCAGCGAACCAGAAATTTTACTAGCCAGCCAGGAACTTTTAATCGCCAATATATATATATATATATATATATATTATATATACATAATAATGTGTGTGTTCTTAAAAAAAATCCACTGGATGAAAATATAGAAATGAAATAAAATATTAATTTTCTGAGTAAATGTAAACATTTTATTGTTTCAATCCATATAAAACAAGGTTATTAACTGCATGTTGACCTTTTTGTGCATTTTTTATCAATCCAGGAGTGTGTATATGCCTATATTTTTCATATTTGTTGCTCTAATATTGAGGCAACCTTAAACTTTCTTTTTAAATTTTTAGCTCCAGTTTCTTTTTGACAGAATTTACAAAAAGGAGACATGCCCACAAGAATTGTAAATTTTGTCCGTAAGTTAAAATCTAGAGTCCAACACCCGTGACTGATCGTTCTATACAGTTCTTTAATTTATAGGTGTTTGTCTGACAATCGGGTTCGACTCTCGACAATTTACAGATAAAATTTCCAGTCCGACTGTGGTTAATCCCTTTGGGGATTCTGTCGCGGTCGTTTTATTGTGTTCCCCCGCGATAAATCGGCCACGATAATCCCCAAAGATTTTAGGTGTGGTCTGCTTGTCCTCCTCGTCGAACACTAGGCCGAATGATTTTACCACTTTAAAATCGCAATTAAAATCGAAATCGGGGCAGAAA
Source organism: Atrina japonica (assembly GCA_030159075.1). Taxonomy (NCBI): domain Eukaryota; kingdom Metazoa; phylum Mollusca; class Bivalvia; order Pterioida; family Pinnidae; genus Atrina; species Atrina japonica. The sequence goes on along the minus strand of BROG01001317.1, from coordinate 17,914 downwards.
TCGAATACTAGCCATAACTCTTTCCAGTATTCCTTTAACCAAGATCGTTTAACTTAGTAGTGTCTAATGATGCTTCTGTTGAAATCGACCGAGAAAAAAAAATGTCATCGTGTGTGTTAGGAAAATTTCAAGTCGAAAATGTGAGAGCAATACAACGTGGTTTTATACAGTAATCCACATTAGATGCTCTAGTTTACCAAATTGGTTATGTAAAGCGCATAACCGACCATGATTTCGATAATGTAATTTCACAGTCGGACAAACTTTTGATTTTCCGGTTCGGGGGGAAAACTGGTCGCAATGTGGCGACTGAATTAAACACTCGTAATCTCAATGGTCGCATTTGCGAGTGATTTGGTCGCATTGTAGAGCGCTGATGTCTATAGATGTAAATGGATTATTAAGAAAAAGTCGCCTTTTATTATAAGACCATTGATCAACAATGAATTAAATACATTCAGAAGAACTTTGTCTTTTTATCATTTTGTTTTTATTCCTCATTTGCTAAGGACTTTTCACTTCTATAGAAATGTCATCACTTTTTCATTTCATGGAAATATCAAATTACCTTTTATAGGTGTAGTAACATATGCTTTGACGGTCTGATGGCTCATCAAGGTTCTGTCAAAAACCAAAATAATACGATAGATTTTCCAAAATTAGGTTGTACAGATGAAACATATTGTCTTGCACGGACTCCATGCATTACTGAAGCTCTGATATTGTTGTGGTGACAAGTAACCCATCACCCCTGTTATGATTTGATTTGGACTCTCTTGTGTTTGTATACATGTGCCAATTTACCTTAGTAGATCTATGCAATTCCCTCAAATCAGAAAGAGAAACTTAAGATATGTTCACCCAATTCTACTTCATGATCATTTTATTTTGAAGGAATCCTGACGGTTTAGACACCAAGTGGGATCCTCTGGCAGATGATTATAATGATGATCAGTTTAATTCCTATGACAGAGGTCCAGGCAGAGACTTGCCAAAGAAAAGTGCCCGATCAAAGTAAGACATGTTTTAATCAGATATCATCATAAACTATTACTTTTCAACCTCACTTGGAATGCGGTCAAACTTTAATATGTTAATGGTCATGAACCTTGAAGTGTTGTCATGACCTTGACTCATCTTCAAGGTGAAGGTCATAATGCACTGACTGACAGAATTTTTGTCCAGGCTAAAACTTTCCAAACCTTGCTTCATATGCATTAAAACTATAACATGTTATATGTCATGACCTTGACCCTTGCTCATAACTTCAAAGTCAAGTTCATCTATGGACAGAGCGGCTCATGTTTTTGTTACAAAAAGGACATCTGATTTTATCTCGTATAATAACTTTTAAACAGTCTGCTTTCCCAAGATACTCTGAAGAAATCCTGCTGTTGTCTCACAGTAAGTATGAACTTTCATGTGATTGGTTATAGACATTTAAATGACTTTTTTACATGTTTCAGGGAAGTTTCTCTTTACATTACTGGGATTCCTTTGGAAATGACGGAAGTAAGTGAATCTTAATATCTGTTAAGTGGAGCAATGCCTGTTTATTAAAACTGATTAAGTGCATTGTATGTAGATGTCAACATTTGTGTTTGCGTGTACAAGGAACTTCATGTTACTCTTGAAAGGGGTAATTTTGGGGATTTTTATTGTTGTTGTTGACATATATTACCGTATTATGTGGCCTATAGGTCGATGTGGGGGATAGGTCTAATGGCCGATTTTTGGTAAAAATCTAGGTTTAAGTATTAGATAGGTCGAAGTGGAAGACAGGTTGATGTCGGCAGAGATGAAAACATAAATTGGTGAACACAAAAATACATTGTTTATGTTTAATAACAGGTGCTGAAACGATGGTAGCCTAACAAAATAATCAGAGTAATTGTCCTATTTTACTGTACATTATTAGATAGGACTATGATTAAAAAGCTTACAAGTTACATTTTGTCATACTTAACATCACTTATATTACTCGTGTGTACTGATTATGTGTACATACATTGATATTATGTTACCTGTCAAATCATCATTAAATTCTTTATGCTGTTTACACAAGCGACCTCAATCCTTGTCTTATCCTTATATTGGCCTAGATTATTATGTAGCTGCTATTGTCAAACAATTAAATACTCAAGGTTCCTTGTTAATTTATTTATGTAACACTTTTTCCAAAACTTTCCCAACTTCAAAGACTGCCTTATCACTTGATGGTCACTTCCAGTGAACACAGCTTGTAGTGTCCTGAAAGTCTGAATGAAGTCTTCAACTTCACAGCGGGGTGCCGAGATGAGGGAATCATTCAAAAGTATAAATTGTACAGTATAAATACAATGTAAACAATGTATTTTTATTACGCAGTTTCTGACAGTCTTGAATACAAATGATATTGTAACTTGAAAGATCATTATTTTGTCATTTAATTATGAACACAGTGCATTACGTACACACAAGGTCACATTTAATAGTTCTATTATGTGTAAATACAAATGGGTGTTTGAAGTAGGCCCCTAGGTTATCCAGTAAAAATGTTGAAATATGATCTTAAAATAGGGAAATGCAGATACAAGTTAAATATTTCACTAAGATGAGTTGATGCGGTGAATAGGTCAAGGTCACAACTTTTGAGAGAAAAAATATCCACCTATAGGCCATAAAATATTTCATTAAAAAAATAATTCTCATACTGTAGAATCCGAAAATTTTGTTGGGTCAAAATGTCGTTTGAAAAATAAAACCATTTCATTGACATTAATTTTTGCTGACATAAATCCTGTTTGTAAAGGAACCTTTTACTATTACTAGATATAACATGTGTAAAATTTCGTCATGGCTTAAATTTTATTGATAAATTGAAAACAATGAAATGAGTAAAATTAAAACCACAACAAAATGATCTGATTCTACAGTTTCTAAGAAACAGCTGCCTTAACCCCTTGTTGTTAAATATTATTTTTATATAAATATTGTTACTTAATTTATAAAATTTAAAAATATACACGCATTGTAAAATAAATGGAGTGACATGATTATGCAGGGTTTTCCCTGACGCAAAAATTCTGCGTATTTACGCGTAAAAATCCTAAATGACGCCTAAAATAAGATCTGTTGCGTCCTAGTGGACGTGTTAAATCAGAGATGTTGAAAGTAACCGGTCCGACTGACAAAACCGGTTGAAATCGACTGTGACCGGTTGGAAACGCTAACTGATCGGCCCGAATGACTGGTAAAATCTCAGACTCGAATTCTTTTCTTTTCGAAACGTCCTTTTCACTCTAGGTCTTTTAAACCCTTGAACAACTTTATTTTAATGGATAAAGCGTCTCATTTTAAACATCCAACTGACACTGATATCAGTAAATCAACATGGCCTCATGGCCAATTAAATATATCTCGGACACAACACCCGGCAAGAAACATCCAATAGCGCAAGAGAGTTCTTTGGAAAGAAGAAATATGAAATTAATAGGCTGACTCAAGAATTTAAGCCAGAATGGTTAAACAACAATAAATGGCTCAAACATGACGACGAAAAGGGCATGACTTGTGAAATCTGCATTTCATCTTCGTTGAAACACGGGCGAACCAGAACTTTTCATTCAGGTTCCAAAAATTATCGTTTGTCAGCATAGACCATGAGAAATCCCCTTGCCATGTGCGTTCTGTTGAAATTTTACAGTCTAAAGAGGCTGCATCAGCTCGAAAAAGTATTGCCCACCAGACAGTGATTGCATTAAACGAGTCCATCAGAAAATCGTTAGAGTATAAGGTCCGTAATGTACATGCCTTAATCAAAAGCAATAGGCCTATTTCAGACATTGTTTGGCTGAATAAATTGGACGAATTTGAATAAATTTGAACGGAAATTACAATGTTCATGTTCATTTTAATTGATGTTGTTGCTTCTTCATTCTGTAGGTACAAATATGAATGTTTCAATTAGTTGGATTACTGAAAAAAATTGTCAGACTGGTAAAAATTTGTTCGGACCGGTTGATTCTGTTTAGCTACCGGTCCGAATGACCGTTTGATTTGGAAAACTTTCAACATCCCTGTTAAATACATGATGTGTTTCGAGATCGTTTGGGTAAATAAGCCAAGCATGCGACCTATTTCTACCAGTTTGCTTCCTTTTTTATGTCCTTTTTAGCTTACCTGACTATGTCAGGGTGAGCTTTTGCAATCACTTTGCGTCCGTCGTCCGGCCGTCCGTCGTTAACTCACTTTCAAAAATCTTCTCCTCTGAAACCACTGGGCCAAATTGAACCAAACTTGAACTGAGTTGTCACTAGGGTATTTAGTTTCAAATTTGTTATTTTCTATGTCGCAGGTCAAAAAAATAGAACATAGGGGTAAATTGCAGTTTTTGGCCAATAACTCAAAAACCATTACAGATATCAAAAATCTGACATACGGTAAAAGTGATCAGCTTGATGAGATCTACCTGCCATGCAATTTTGAAGAAAATCGGAAAACTCATCTCGGAGTTATAGCCCTTTTTTTGTAAAAAAATTTCAAAATTTTGGCATTTTTAATTTTTTATTTCAAAAAATGTAGCAGATAGAGGTCAAGTGTAAATTGCAAAAATGTTCAGCATATCAAGATCTACCCACCCCTGAAAATTTGAAGACAATCCAAAAACCTGTGTAGGAGTTATTGCCCTTTTTTCACAGAATTTTTTCAATTTTTATGTTTTTCGTCTTCTAACTCCAAAACTATGAAAGATAGAGGTGGAATGTAAATTGATAAAATGTTTGCCATGATGTGGCGACTTCAAAACCGGTGTTGAAAATTTTTTGTTGACCGCCATTTTCAAAATGGCCGACAAAAAAGGCGGGAAAAATTCAACATTGTTTGATTTCAAAGAAATTTGGTTTCCAAATAGATATTGATGTTGCGACTTCAAAACCGTTGTTGAAAATTGTTCCTTGACCACCATTTTTAGCTCACCTGGCTTTTGGAATCACTTTGCGTCAACAAACATGGGCCGCTATGGCGAGGCTTAGTTTAACATTGGATCCTATAGGAAAATCATCTTCTCCCTCTGAAACCACTGACACAAATTTAACCAAACTTTACAGGAATGATGTATGCAAGGTCCTTTACAAAGACTGCTCATTTTGTTCTGATCCATCAAAAATCATGGCCACTAGAACGGGGCTTAGTTTAACATTATATAGCCAAAAGAAGACTGCTGTGCTGCACACACTGCAAAGTTTTCGCAGAACCTTATTCATTCATTCATGAATCCGGTTCCTGACTTGGAAGAAGAACATTGGATCCTGTGGAAAAATTACATTTTCATCTTCTCCTCTGAAAACGCTGAAGCAAATATAACCAAACTTTAGAAGAATGATGTATTGAAGGTCCTTTACAAAGATTGCTCATTTCGTTCCGATCTGTCAAAACCATGGCCGCCAGGGCTGGGCTTAGTTTATCATTAGACCCTATGGGAAAATCACATTTTTATTTTCTCCTCTGAAACCACTGAAGCAAATTCAACCAAACTTTACAGGATTTATGTATGGAAGGTCCTTTACAAAAATTGCTCGGTTCGTCTGATCTTCTCAAGCAAATAACCAGGTGAGCGATACAGGCTCTTGAGAGCCTCTTGTTTAATTCTTATGTTCTAGTGCAATTCCACAAGAAAACCAAGAAACTGAATTCATCATTTTATTTATAATAAAACGGGAAAATCTTTACCTCAAATGTAGATCTAGAATCAACAAGACAACATCGTTTATCACTTTATGGGTACTTCCGGAAATATAAATTATAGAAGGGATACCAAACCCGACTTTCATTGAATTATGGAAATCAAAAAATAATAATGAAAGTGCGTGTACGAATGATAGTTATATAAAATGATTTATTTACACAAATGTTTATGTTAATCTTACACATGATAAAGTACTTTAATACTTGAAATGGATAAAATAGATGTAATTCTCAAATAAATAAATTTGAGGCATCAGTTAGTAGGCTACATGTATTTAGTAAATTTTCAGTTTTGCATCCATATTTCTAAAAACATGTAATTGTATTACAATTTATAGATTTTTAATATAAATTTTCCATATGATTTCAAATGTAGTTTAAAACAACTATATTTTATTTAATTTCTTATAAACCTTTAATCTCTAGTACATGTATGTATACAATAACTACATGTATATATTGAATTAAGGGAACTTTGAGGGTTCAAGAACAAACCAAGAAACTACAATCGTGTTACAGTAACGTATAAAAATGGCGCTGATGTTTTGTTTCACATATGAGTGCAGGAAAAACTAATCACTCTCCCGACATGATTAAGCTATGATCAGAAAATAAATGCTCCACATGTACTGTTGATATTTTCCCTATAGGTTTGTCTAATTAACAACACAAGTGCACATTTGACATTCAGTTTAATTCTGGTCGAATTGAAGTGGACTGCGAATGGACTCCTAAATTACCAAATGGACTCCTAATTTTGTAGTTGTGGGAGTCCATGGACTCCTCATTTGAAAATCCCAGGGAAAACCCTGATTATGATATAAATCAATCACTGGTAAGAGAACTACTACATCCATTGGAATCTCATGTCAAAATCGGATGAGTCCAAATTTCGGTTGTGTCAAAGTCAAACAACCAGTCCTGATTATTTTACTATATATTTATACCACTTTTTTCTATCTCAAAGTTTTTATCTCGAAATTCTGCTTATCTCGACGTATTTTTCTGGTCCTTAGTATCGAAATATTATAGAACTTCAACTTGCTATCTCGAAAATACTCTCTGTGATTGATGTTTTACAATTTGTACGCAAAAATCATTGCACAAACTTAGTTGTTTACCTGCAAAGCACAGGACAATCAACTCCCAATAGCAAGCCAAGGTAAAAGGTAATTAATAATTGCTTAAAACCAAATGGAATTAAGCACTACCTTCCTTGTTCAATAAGAATGGAATATTTGTGAATTGAAAATTTGGGTCATCTCGAATTTCGAATATCTCGGAGTAAACTGGGCAGTTCCGTGAATTTCAAGGTAATGCGATTCCACTGTACTTACCTACATCTTTGTTCATTTATATGATATTTTATAGGATGGTCTAGTAAACCTGTTCAGTAAAGCTGGTGTATGTATTAATGCCAAGAAAATGAAGAGTAAAAGGGATGATGGAGTTACAACATACGGGTACGTATATATGGTGGTGTTTATTCATATTCAGAGATCAATACGCCATTTATTGTACATCATCCTGTTTCCTTCCAGTTGGAAATTTTATGTCTTTTAAGTCCCAGTGTTGCAAGTTGGGGGAAAAAGTAATTATGGTAATTTTACTCATAACAATAAAGACATAAAAATATATTTAACTGACAACACGGTTCTCATTTGAAGATGTGGAGGTTTTAATTGAGTGGTACTTATAGTTGTGAGATTCTCCTTTGTTGGTATATTGAATGTGAGACGTTCACTGAACATATTTGGGATTGCTTTGCTCAAAATTAAGGAAAAAATGTAAAATTTACATTAGGAATTGGGGCTTTTACTCAGGTGTTGGTGATATTAATCCCTGATGTGGGTATGTAAACATATGCTGACGTAGACCTCTTCTTCAGTTTGACACCTATTTAAGACACATATGTGAATATTTGCACACACACACACCCCCCAAAAAAAAAAATAGCATGGAAAACCTTTTGAGTTGGCAGGATTTTTAGGTGGGTCAGGTGGGCGAGGGCGAACAAACATAGTTTTAAATGTGGCCCATGTAATCGGGTTAATATTTAGTACTCATGTCTTGCATTGATCTACCGCATAAACCAAATCTGAAACTGCTTGTAACATTTTAAAAGCAATGTCATATGTATGTCCTTAAAATCAGTAAGGACCAGTATTACTAAACCATATTATTTTTGTTTACAGTTTTGTGAAAATGGGCTGCCTTAAAGATGGAGCCGAGGCTATTAGATTATATAATGGATTTAAAATTGGTGGACATTTCCAACTCAATGTTCAGTTTTCTAAAGCAGAAGAGGAAAAATCTAGAGAGCAAGCACAGCAAATGGTTGATTTGAATAACTTGCTGTATTTTATGGTTGTATGGGGGTGATCATAAGTCGAGTTCAAATGATTGATTTGACTAACTCGCTGTATTTTATGGTTGTATGGGGGGATCATAAAAGTACAAATGATTGATTTGACTAACTTGTTGCATTTCATAGTTGTATGGGGGTGATCATAAGTTGAGTACAAATGGTTGATTTGACTAACTCGCTGTATTTTATGGTTGTATGGGGGGATCATAAAAGTACAAATGATTGATTTGACTAACTGGTTGCATTTCACGGTTATTTGTAGTGGGATATAAGTTTGGTACTCACAGACTTATTGGACTTCTACAGTTGTATGGGGTCCATGCACAGTCAATGCATTTTAAACTCATCAACCCCAGTGGCCACATTTGGACTTTCCCATTTCAAAGAATGGTAGAGTCTACTTATAGAATCAGGAATGTATCAGTTAGAATCTAAATTTTACAGTATGTTTCACAGCAATGTTAATTTGTTCACCCCTGAATATTGCCAGTAGACCATACTACATGTATTGATTTGGGCGAGTCTATCTGTGACCACGGGGGTTGACAAGTTGGATAGCTATCTAATTCTGTGCGTGTATGTTTGGATGATGGTTATGGTGAGTCAAAAGTAGATATCATCTCTGAAAAGATAGAATTTATTTGCATATCAAAACTGCTGTAACTTATTTAGGGGTTACCAAGTGAATGTTATACAAAAACTGACAGGGTATCAGTGATTCCCTGGTCAGAGACAAAGTTTAACCGTGAGGCGTCAACTTATGGTCGGTCTTGATTTTTATGGATAGATAGATTTGTTATTAAAATTTTGGTTATCTCAAATTCCAGATATCTCGAAATAATAGGGGTGGTCCCTTGAATTTGGAAATTTGAATCTACTGTATATATAGAAACATACTTCAAATTAGCAATTCTGTAGAGAGTTTTATCTGGTTTCTAAGGCTTTTGGTATTTCGTTGCTGATTTCTATGTCTCATTTATAAAAACATATTTGTAGGAGGAAGATGAATTCATAAAATCACTACAAAATCGACGAAAAGGTGGAAGTAAACACAGTTCTGACTCTGACTCCGAAAATCGTCGGGATTACTTATTTAGCAGTGTATGTATGATATTTTTGTGTATTTTATTTTCTCACCTGTATAATCAAGTGAACAACGGTCATCTCCACTGGATGTAGATTTAAACCTTGTTATAGCTGATTTTATGATTAAGGTCCTTATATTACAATGTAAGAAATGTACAGGGAAGAGATATATCCTAGCTATGACCAGTATTTTGTTATATATGATCTCGTTATAAGTGGAGTTTAATGTATTTTAAGGTAGTAGTTAATCTAATAATAGATAAATGCAATGGTTGTGTAATTTTTTACTTTCTGTTCAGGATCTGTGAGGTTAGGCCTACCAGTTTTCCTCATATCCTGTTCAATTGAATGGTATTTTAGACTACAATCAACAATTTTTCTGTTATATGGTGGAGGCCTGTTTGTGGAGAAAAGAACCCAGTTACAATGTACCCTGGGAGAGACCACCATCCTTTCACGACAGTAAAAACTGAAGGTCCCTTGTCACAGTATTTGTTGGCACTTTAAAGAACCATCACTGCTCAATGGCCATAAGTGCCGAGCATAGGCCAAAATTTTAAGCCCATCACTGGCATTTGGCGACGTCTCCATATGAGTGAAATATTCTTGAGTGGGATGTTAAACAACAATAAAAAAACAAACAAACCATCCTTTCACAAGTAAAGTGGCAAATTTTCTCACAAAATCAGGATGGGTGCCAGCAATATTCAAACCAGTGTTGACTTGAGGTAAGAGTCTTCATAGTTTGATGCCGGGTGCTCTAACCATTTGGCCACGGAGGCCTGTACATGTCATAATAAATTTTTTTAAAAAGATAAAGATTGAAATTAGTGTCTTGATGGCCACACTTGTCAGTAAGGACCTGTCTTGTAAGGTCAGGATGAATCAAGCATAAAAAGGCCACCTGTCTATTACGGCTCCTTTTGCCTATCTTTGAGTGGCCTTGAAATACAAGTTTGACTACATTGAATTTTACATGGAACATTATACATAGTAGGTACAAGTGTAATGAACTAGATTAAAAGTATCCTTGATTGACATGTTTGTGAAAATAATCTTATTGTTCTATTTCAGTCTGGGGAGAAAATCATGTTTGGTAAATCAAAAGCACCTACAAAGATGATGAATGGTGCAACTATTGATTCGTAAGCATTTTTAAACATCAGGGATGAAAATTTTTATTTCCTATTTTTAGCCAATTTGAATACAGTGAACCCTCTTTACAACGACCATGTATGTTCCAACGAAGGAATGATGTTTTATCGAATTTGTCACTGTAACAAATTTTATGTGGTGGGCATTTCATAGTTAGCTCCCTTGAATATCATTTACATGTATAAATAAACTTACAACAACAATGATATCTCTATGAAAATATTTAATGCTCTTTTTCTTTCAAATAGAAGTTTACATAACATTTTCTTCATTTAATTCTTTTATAAAACATAAATTAAAAACGTATTAAAATCAAGATACACAAATTATCATGAACTAACTTGCGCTGATTTAAGTGAGCACTAGTTCATTAGATACACTGTCTTAAATGTTCCCAGTCTGTCCAGCACTATAACATACCTACACTGTTCAATACTATAATATGTTTACACTTTATCCAGCACTATAACATACCTACACTGTTCAATACTATAATATGTTTACACTTTATCCAGCACTATAACATATCTACACTGTTCAATACTATAATATGTTTACACTTTGTCCAGCCAGGGATTAATCTAGGATTTGGGGGAATATACCCTTTTCTGTGTCAAGGGGAAAAATAGCCGGGGTTCCAAGGGGCCACAGGTCCTGGGCAGCGCCCTGGTGGGGGGGTCTGCCCCCTGGGCCGAAAACGATTTTCAGCATTTTGAGCACCCTTAGATTTGCTCTCCTGATAGCTTTGAAAGGGTGTCACTCAGCATTTTGTGAGGAAGAGAGAAGAAAGAAATCAAGTCATTGTTTCATTTTAAAATTTTAATTGCAAATAAAATTTTAATGTATCAAATACATTTTCATTCTCTTATGTCATTGTAGACCTGCAAACCTTTCAGATAAAACAGGAGAAAATTTTAACATCAAAAACAGTAATTTTTGGACAATTTAAATTGAAAAAGGGAAATTGCTATTCAATTATACTTCTTTTTTACACATGTAACCCTTTGCCGGGTAATTATAATACAGCCATGTATATTTACTTTCGTATTTATTCGACGAAAATAAGCGCATATCCGATGATTCATTTGGCTGTGGTACCGGTGATTTGGGTCTACAGCCTTGATCATGACTTACATGAAGCCCGTTATCGTGACCCTGGTCTGACGATCCGGTCTGACTAGTGCTAGCACTTGATTCATGTACGACGGCAACATGATCGGATGATTCAGAAACATCTTCTTCAGTTCGGCTTTTTTTCTGAAATATTTCTGTTAGCTTTCTACTGCCTGATGCATAATGTTTCGTCAATTTTTTAACATAGAAACCGTCTTTGTGCGACATGTTGATTCACATGTTTGACCGGAATCCTCATGTGTGCATCAATTAGGTGCTTGCAAAAATTCATGTACTCCGAACGCGTTTTTTAATCGCTTTAAAGACCATGATTTGCTACACGTTGAAAAAAGGCGGGTAAATGACAACTTTACAACTTCCTGTTCGATCTCTTGACTAACAATCTATCTTCAAGTCATGATTGAGTGCAAACAATTTTTTTTCAGGCGTGGGAAAATGAAACAATAAAAAACGTTATTAATTAAGTGAAATCAGGGGAATTCTTTTTATTTTTGAGGGGAAAATTCAGCAAGGTGGGCGGGGGAAACTACCGATACTATTTGGGGATACTACCGGTGGAGTTGGGGGAAACTACCGAATACTGGTAGTAAAACGGCCCTAGATTGGTCCCTGCCAGCATTATAACATATTTACACTTTGTCCAGCACTGTAACATATTTACACATTGTCCAAAGTGTATAACATATTTACACTTTGTCCAGCACTATAAGGCCAAGTAAAAAAATACTTCTGGTTCTCAGACACTGCCGCGCAAAAAGAAATCGCATAAAAAAATCACCACCGGGCGGCAAGTAAAAATGTCAGTCATTTCAAAAGGCTTAAGTTTCGAAAATGATCCATTCCCTTCTATTTGCAGTTCAAAATGCATTTCTAAAACCTAATTAGAAACTAAAATAATTATTTTATTGACAATTCAACATGTAAACCTTCATCTCATGCCCGAAAATGTCACAGAACACATGATGTGTTTTCTGTTGTTGTTTGCAGTTTATGGAGGAAGTAGAAGTTGAGTTCTGAATGAAAGAACCGATACCAAACAGAACTGAATTTCAGGATGTGTTAAAATGATGATACATATAACACTATATAATGTATAAAAGTTTTAAAATCTTAATTAAATGTAGGTGAATGATAAAAGTAAAATTACTTACTGTAGATAAAAGTTTTAATAAAATACATAAAAATGGATAGCTATTGTTTTCAAAAATGAAACTGTTGGACTTAGCATTGATTTTTAGACACATATTACATGTAGTTACATTTTGTACAGCTTTGTAAAATAGTAATGATAATGATTGATGATAAATATAATGATGCATTTACAATTAATTTTCTTGTAGTTTCAAAACATAAAAATGTTTTGATAAATATATAATCTTTTGGCTATTTTATATTTTTGTTGATATTTCAGTTTTAAAACAAGACAATCACACAACTTTTTGTTGCAATTTATTGAAGGTCTCAATAAAAGACATTTTTTGTTGCATAAAGTCTTCTTATTTTCTAGCCTTCAAGGTATATAAACAATAAATTGGAAATAAAAAATAAAAATAAAATACCTAGCTACCTTGCCCATTTTAGAAGGCTAATTTTCTGAGAACCAGAATATTTTTTTTTACAAGGCCTAACATATTTACAATTTGTTCAGTACATACTTACACTGTTCAGCATTAACACAATAATTAAAAGAAAAAGTCATCCAGAGACATCTGCACTCATATGTCACTGAAATTTTCAATGCAGGATGTTGTTCCATGAATTTGATTGCTGTTGTAAGGCCTTGTCGTGCATCGCATTTTTAGGTCACCTGAGCGGAAAGCTCATCATGACCTATTGCGATCGCTTTTTGTCTTGTGTGCGTTGTGCAAAAGTTTTTCACATTTTCAACTTCTTCTCAAGAACCAGTGGGCCAATTTTAACCAAAGTTGGTATATAGGATCCCAATGTTACGCATTTAGTTTACGAATGAAAAAGGGCTAGGACCCATAGGGGCCAAAAAGGACCAAAATTTGATACATCTTTAAAAAATCTTCTTCTCATGAACCAACGATTAGATGACTTTCAAATTTTGTATGCATGATTATTAAGTTAATATCTACAAATTTTGTGAACGAAAATGAAATCTGTCTATAAACAGGCCACTAGGGGGCACTTCAGTAACACAGGGTACAGTTGTATTACAAATTGCTTAATAACTCAAAACTGATTGACTTTTCGTATACAGAGATATATGAGAAAGTTGTTAGGAATTAATTACAGATCATTTGACAAAATTTCAGGGTCATGGGGTCAAAAGTCAAAGTCACAAGCACCTAAATAAATGGAAAATGTAATTTTTTTTTGTAAAATTTTAGAAATATTTGACTACTTCTGTAGAACCATTGGGCTAATTTGAACCAAACTTGACAGGAAGTGTAATCATGTAAGGCCACATAAAGTTTGCAGATGAAAAGGGGTTAGGACCAAACATGGATGTTCTGGCTAAATATAGAATGAATGAGTCTGCAGATATTTTTGATTTAATACTTGTATCTCCAACATTATTGAAGCTAGAGAAAAAACTGTTATCTTAAACTGAGCAGCTTGCAAAAATCTACCAGTGATTTTGATGGAAATTGTCTGGTCGACCCTTATGGGAGTTATATTGTGGATTTTTCAACTTATTGGATGTTTTTTTCACATTATCTAGTAAATTATAATAGATAGAGAGAAAGTGAAAAAAGCAAAAATGTTCAGCACGCTAAGATCTACCAAAAAGTCAGTAGGTTGAAATTGTCAGGTGACCCCTTATGGAAGTTATTTCCCCTTTTAAGTTGATTTTTCATGTTTTTGGATGTTTATTGTCATTAACTTGAAAAGTATAATAACTAGAGTAAAAGTGAAAGAAGCAAAAATGTTCAGCACGCAAAGATCTACCAAAGAGTCAGTAGGTTAAAATTGTCAGGTCGCCCCCTTATGGGAGTTATTCCCCTTATACGTTGATTTTTTTATTTTCTTGGATGTTTATTGAGATTATCTTGAAAAGTATAATAGCTAGAATAAAAGTGAAAGTAGCAAGAATGATCATCACGCAAAGATCTACCAAAAAAGTCCTTGGGCCTAAATTGTCAGGTCACCCCTTTTGGGAGTTTTTTCCCCTTTTAAGTTGAGTTTTCATGTTTTTTGATGTTTATTGACATTATTTTGAAATTTTAATAGCTACAGTAAAAGTGAAAGAAGCAAAAATGATCAGCACGCAAAGATCTACAAAAAAGTCAATAGGACCGAAATTGTCAGGTTACCCCTTATGGGAGTTATTTCCCTTTTAAGTTGATTTTTCGTGTTTTTGATGTTCATTGACATTATCTTGAAAAGTATAATAACCAGAGTAAAAGTCAAAGAAGCAAAAATGATCAGCATGCAAAGATCTACGAAAATGTCAATAGGTTATCTCCCTTTAATTTGATTTCTGATGTTTTGAAAATGGATTCTGTCAATAAACGGCCCACTAGGGGGTGCTAGAATAAAACAGGGTACAGTTGTATACAAATGGCTTTATATAACTAAAAACTGAATGATTTTTGTATACAAAGATATATCAGAAAGTTGCTATGAATTAACTTAGGATCATTTGACAAAATTTCAAGGTCATGGGATCAAAGGTCAAGTTCACAGACACTTAAGTAAAATATGATTTTTGATTTTTGGGTATTTTTTGCTTTTTGTTTTTTGGGGGTTTTTTTATTGTCAAATGTTAGACATTTTCAACTTTTCAACTCAAGAACCAGTGGACTAATTTTAACCAACCAAACTTGACAGGAAATTGTTCTCAGGTGACCGTTAGACCCATTGGGCCTCTTGTTTATGGATGGGATCTGGTTCTGAATCCGAATTTGAATATGAATCGTCATTCACTATGGTACGACTGTAGCCACACATTCTAATAATTCTGCTGTCATCCAACGTTTCCCCTGTCTCCAGTGCATTGTCTAAACTTTTCTGTGGTCATGCATGCCTTGCTATTATGTTCATATTGAACATACACACTTGGGTCAAATGTTTTACCAAAACAACGAGGCCTTCCGCAACTTCCTGATTACTAGTGGGATTTGCTTGTCAGCTCCGGTTGCGTTTGAGCACAGTGCCACTGTAATCTTATACATCTGTTTCTTTTTACCATATACTGGTCCTGTTGCTAATGTTGAGTTTGGCAGGAGTCTATAGAATAGGTCTTTCTCATCCATATTATAAATATCATCTGGGTCATAAGATTCTAACTCCTGTTGAACTTGCTGTTTAACCTCTATGACTTGATTCATATCTGCACTGTCAGATTCACCATGTCCTGTGTAGCATATGTTGTGTCTTTTCTTGAATTTCTGTAGCCAGCCTTTGGAGTACTGAAAGTCTTTGATATTTAGCTGGGCTTTGCTTTCTCGAGCAACATTTGTTCATGGATAACAGCATTCTGTGCCCTCACATCAGAAAACCACATAAACAGTAATTTCTTTAAGTTCCCATGCTTACTAGTTCACTGCCGTATTGATTTGTTACTGTCTGTTGGGACTGATTGTGATAGTGTGGAAATAAATAGGAAAATAAAGTTATAAAATTAATAAATAATATTTGAAATAAATATTATTTAAGTAATGTAACATTATATTGAAATAAATATTCAATAAAAGTGTAAATAATATAACTAAATAAAGATGATGATTTTAAAATAAACTCAACAGTCAAATTTAAATAAAACATGTCTAAATTTATATACCAGCATAAAACAGTATTGTAATACATACATACTTCACTGGTAAATGTATCACTGGTTATTTATTCTTACATTACAAGAAAGGTTATAACCTTTCATGACAAATTCTTATTGGTAGATCAATAATTGCGCCAAAACTGAGTTTTTCTTTCTTTTGACTGTTGAGTTTATTTTAAAATCATCATCTTTATTTAGTTATATTATTTACACTTTTATTGAATATTTATTTATTTCAATATAATTTTCCATTACTTAAATAATATTTATTTCAAATATTATTTATTAATTTTATAACTTTATTTTCCTATTTATTTCCACACTATCACATATTAATAAATTTTATATTGAACTTTATTTGCAAAAAAAAAATGGTTCTTTTGTTCAACAATAATATATACAGCATTTTTTTTCTAAATAATTTCACAAGAATAAATTCCTTGAAAAATAACTAATTAATTTAAATTAAAACACGATCTGTGTTTTGTTAAAATTACGACACAAAAGTGTGATAAAACAAACATCAATCAGACTAAGACAAAATCTATTTTCAGCATTCGCATACGCCACATGTTGGACTGAGGATAATCTTCACACTTGTATCAACAAAATACTTTACGTAAAGATTACGCCATCAGCATTTCTCTTGTGATATGTTTACTAATACTATGTTAACTGAGGTCGAGAACTGTAATCACATCATGAATGTCCATTTTCACCAACCTAACATTTCACAAACTTGCATAAAACCAAAACTGTCAGACATGAAAACATTCAATCATTCATACTTATTCAGGAGGTATTCGTTAAACATGTCACACTATCACATGATGACGACTTGACTCTATCTCTGAGGACATCTCTGACAGTGGATCTATCGATATGTTTCCCTGTTCTCTTGTGAAGTGATTAGCAATTTCATCATTAGGGTGGTTAGTTTTGTATGTGACAATTTTTTCCTTCTCTGCTACAGAAAACTGA
This sequence comes from Atrina japonica, assembly GCA_030159075.1. Classification (NCBI taxonomy): domain Eukaryota; kingdom Metazoa; phylum Mollusca; class Bivalvia; order Pterioida; family Pinnidae; genus Atrina; species Atrina japonica. The sequence continues at coordinate 722 of BROG01001317.1, read as the reverse complement.
GTTCAGCGACGTTTCACTGGAGGTTCTGCCATCGTAACACAATGAATACTGATTGATATCACAAAAGCAGATCTATTTATTGTATCTAAAATGCTGAAGGTCATGATAATAAGCCTACTCAGTGTCAAAGATTGTTATTTCAATAACCACTTCTTATAATCATCATTATAATAATTAGGCCCTAATTATCATTAACCGCTAGATCTACCCCTACTGTGCTAATGATACCGCATTTTGTTACATTACTAGGTGCGCTTGGGTAATTGTTTTCACCGCTTTTAATTGTCATATTTATGCAAGTTAATCTTGTAAACACCGATGCACAACTATTTTTTCACTTGCATATCTTAAATCGGTGATGTCATAAAATGATCATGTACAAAATGCCCGTATATAATAGTATATCTCCTGATTTTGAGTTAGATTCTTTATAAATAAAAAAGTGCAGAGATTGTAGATACAATTCTATTAAAAATGCATTTCATAAATAAAGTTTTACTAAAAATGTCTACAGCAAGTATTGAAGTAATTTAAGTCCTCCATTGTAACCACATCAACACGGACATGTAACCTAATGGAAGTTGTCAACTGTGTGTATTTTTTATTATTTATTGATATTTTTTTTAGCTCAAGTGAGCTATTGTGATCACTCCCCGTCCGGCATCCGGCCCTAAACTTTTCATATTTTCGACTTCTATTCTGAAACCACTGAAGGGATTTTG